>RJWM01021559.1:0-35141 GCA_004363535.1 Dasyprocta punctata
AAAAAGAAGCCAAGCACTTTGCATCAGGACAGCAGGAAAAATGCCTTGAGTGCATCTCGAGAACCAACAAGACCACACCCTTCACTTGGTCAACAGTGTAAGCTTCTCTGAAAGATTTTGAGAAGAGAGCTCCCAGGTGGCCTATTGCAGAAGGGCCACATAGCAGATCTGTTGGCAGGAATTTTGGTTCACAGGGTTCTCCCATCCATGCACTCAAGAGGCCTCTGAAGCCAAGATCCAAGTGACTGGAGCTAGTGTCATCCACGTGATACTGGTTTTATAGACATGCAGAATGCCAACAGCTGTGGATCAGGGAGACTTCCACCTAGATTTCAGGAGGCCTGGAAGGCCATGCAGTGTGACCCTGAGAAAGTACAGCTGTGAAAATGAAGGTAAAAGTACAGTGGAGACCCCAGAAAGCTGAAGAAGCCAAGAATGTGGAATGTCTAAGGAAAGTCATGGGCAGTGAGTACAGCTAATTCAAGACAGACGCCATGAGTGTTGCAACAAGTAAAGCCACCTGGGTAAGGTTCCCCAAGCCCTTTGAAGCTCACATCTTGCCCCAGATACTGGACACAGAGAAATGGGATTCAATGCTTGCTCAGTTAAACGGCGGTCTGATTCCTTTCTATGTTCCTGTTTCTCCCTTTTGGAACAGAAATTTTTACCCCATGCCATTGTATGTTGGCAGTGTCTGTCACAGTCATTGTTTACAAGGGGAAAGATTTAATACAGGACACATAATTCGAAGGATTGTTTTAAATATTCACCCAAAGAATTAAATGCCAAAGAGTACCAGAGATCTGTCCACACAATAGAGATGCAAATAATCCAGCTGAGAGCCTGGA
The DNA here is from genome assembly GCA_004363535.1 of Dasyprocta punctata. Classification (NCBI taxonomy): domain Eukaryota; kingdom Metazoa; phylum Chordata; class Mammalia; order Rodentia; family Dasyproctidae; genus Dasyprocta; species Dasyprocta punctata. The sequence continues at coordinate 849 of RJWM01021559.1, forward strand.
TCCCGTGGCAATGCCCTGCACGATTCCAGGTGAAGACCTAAGGCCCATGGCAATGTCCTCCAAAAGTTCAACTGGAAGCCTAGAACTCAAGACAATATCTCACGCACATCTGTACCAAGGATCTGCACTGGGAGGGCCCAGTGTGATGAAATATCTGTGCCGGCAAGCTGAGGAATCTGTACTAGAGCCAGGAAGTGATGCTTAAGGTAAGGACCAGAGCTCCCCTACAAAAAGAACCACAGGCATCTTCAGCAACAGCGAGTACCAATGCTCCTCCAATGATGAGAACCGCTAAGTTCATACCAGGAAAGCCAGCATGACAAGCTTCTCCAAGAGAATCAACAGCACCAGCATCTTCCCCTCCAGTTCTCCTTTTATGTTAGTGGCAACAATCCTCAGGTGGGCCTTCCACCCCAGAAGTACACTGACTCAGTTCAGCTGGGTGTTACAGGTTGCCCTTTAGTTAATCCACCACAGTGTCTAACTTTCTTTTTTATTTTTACGGTTGATAACAGCTAAGAGTTTGCCTTCAGTTACAGGAGACTTTGGACTTCAACTTTTTGGCAATGCTGAAATCCTTGTAGGACAACTCTAATGTTCATCTTATCTTAGTATCATCCATATAATTTTCTTTTCTAATTCAAGTTGACACTTTTTTGGTTCTTGTTACGAAAGATTCTGTATTGAAGTCTGGAATACTTGGAATACCATCACTTTAGGAGACTGCATTTTAGTTACATTGCCTATTCTATGACGGCAAGCTTCCTCCTTGACCCTGCTTTGCCAAACGAATTGCCCAACAGAGTACAAGCATAGTTTCCTTTCTAGGCTTTTGTAGACCTCAGGTAGGAAAGATGAAAGGAAAGATGAACTTGTGGTGCAAAGGTTCAGGTTCAGGCTCACTGCCAACAGGTGCTACTCTCCATACTGCCTCTGCTGACTCTGGAATGGGAGGGGCTGCTTTGGTGCAGCCAGAAAATGGTGAAAGCCACGTCCTCTCTCCCCTACCCCGACTTGGTCTTTGCTAACTTGGGTGATTTTTCTGTGCAGTGTGCCTTAAGAGGAGTGGCTATTTTCTAAAACTTCTGTCTTGCTAGGCTATTCTTCTTCTGCTCCTTAGTTACAAAGAATAGATTTTTCTTGGGTCTTACTTATTTTCTTTGTCTATACTCAACATTTCCAGACTGCTAGTTTCCCACATCCATTCAGGAATGTATGAGGCAGTAAAAAAAATCTAGAATTTTTAGGGGCTGGGGATTTAGCTTAGTGGTACAGCACCTGCCTAGCAAGTGTGAGGCTCTGAGTTCAATTCCCAGTTAAACCCCCCCCCAAAAAAAACAACTAGGACTTTTAGTCAAATTATTGGATCTCAAGGTCTTGAGCTGATTCATCTTCTTTCCATTTTGGTCTTTTCATTTATTTGTTTTATAGATAATAGCTGGAGTTTTTAGCTGTACTTAGCAAGAATAAGAAAAAAATGTGTATTTTTGGAAGCACAAGCCTGTACTACATCATGTTTAAGTTTACTTACATTTTCTTCACGGTTAGGCTTGGTGGATGTGGGGTTGTGTGTGTGCATTGTATGTGTGTGTTGTATGTGTGTGTATGTGTTAAAGGAGCTTAAAGCTCAAGGAGATGTTCCTAATTCATTTCATTAGTCTCCTTATGACTCTGCAAGTACTTGGTAATTTTACTTATTTCACAAAATACGAATGTGCAGAACCACTCAGACTGCTTCAAAGCTCAGGGGCGTCTAAGGACACCTGAGGAGATGACCCTGCTTGTCTGCAGGTGCACAGTGGGATACAGCTACGTAACCAGGACTAAGCACAGGTAAACACACGTGCTGGTTACAGCGCTGTGTAAGAATGTAAACATGAGGGAACAACCTGTGTAAGAATTATACAATGAAGACGCAGGCAGCTCTCACACACTCACTCTGGCTCTCTGCTGTGCTCCATGCTGCCTGCTGTGGTTGCAAATGTCTTGCACACACGTGTCGTTTAATCTTGGGACGTCACCTGAGAAAATCCCCCGCAGGCCTCCCTGAATAGGCCAATAACGTAAGACTGCCTTTCTGGCAAAAAGTAACGAAAAATTCAAGAACTATATACTGTTGACTCACTGTCCAAATTCAGAAGGCACCCTTTGAGGATCAATCATAAGAAATAAAGTACAGAGTTTACAGAAATATTGTATAAAATCATGAAACTAGGACTAGGGATACAGTTCAGCTGCACAGCGCCTGCCTGGCAAGCACAAGGTTCTGAGTTTGAGTACTGATAGCAAAAAAAAAAAAAAAAAAATCTAATTTGCTTAATAAGCTTATCCAGATCTTTTATTTCCTATTTAGTCTTTGTATAGATTACTCTCAGAAACAAGTATGTTAAAGTCTCCCACTATGACCAATTAAAAAAAATCCTCTGTTCTGTTTAATGTTTTATGCCTTGAATTCTATCAAACCTTATTATCAGGTGTTGTAATTTTTGGTTTCTTTTCTAATTTCACAATCTTTCTCTTTTCCAAGCGTGTACAAATTAAAAAAAAAAAAAACTTTTAGCCTTTCTGTATTACTTTTAGATCTTCTTTTAGAAAGCATTTGCCAAGAATTCCTGAACTCACGGTTTTTTTTATTTACCTATGTCTTACGTTCCTAAATGATTCTAGCATATTTACATATATGCCCTCTCTCAATGGGCTTTGGGCACTTAAAAGGTGGAAAAATTCTATTAATTTGCTATATTTTTCTAAAGTATACATTATGGTTTGTGTCTGGATGTCCCCTCAAAGACTCATGCAGTCATGGTGGGAGGTGGACCTTTAGAAGGCAGCTGAGTCTAGTATTTGTGATTGGTTTATTGTCTAGCACTGGGATTGGTGGTGTGAATGCTGCACCAGCCCAGGGGCGAGTAGCTGGTGTACAACATAAGGGAGGGAAGGAGGGTGGTTTCCTTTTTGCCCTTCTGCCCTTGCCACTTGTGGCTGCCCTGAACAATTGCCCTTGGCCATACACCACCCTACCTTGGAGCCAGCTGAGTATGAGCTGAAACCTCCAAAAACTGTAAGCTAAATAAACCTTTCCTTCCCTAATTTTGGGTGTCACGCATTTTATCTCAGCTACAAAAGAAAAGTAACCAAGACAGTATACTCCATGTTACCTCACTTATCAAAGATACTTAAGAATATGCTTTGAATGTTAATTCAGAAGATTAACTGTGCAGCATTACACAGCTAGTAAGTAAGTGTACCAACAATGAGGTTCTAGTGAACAAATAGTCTGTCAACTCCGAAATGTATGCTGACAATGACCACCACCAACATATTCAATCCACTAGGCTCAATGGCCTAATGTGAAGACTCCCCAGAACAGGACTAAACAGAAAAAAAAAGCTCTGGTTAAGAACAGGATAAAACTGAATGACTTCTGGAAAACAGCAGATGTCCAATCTGGCAACAATCTTAAAGAGGGGTAGCTCTTTAGGAATAAAAACAACCAGGAGTTATAAATAATATCAGAATCTGTAAACACAAAAGCAACTCTTAAAATTTGTGTAGTTTTTAAAATGTACACAGGAAACACAAATCTGTTACCATACACTTTCTAAGCTTTACCTGGCTCATACTTACTTTTAACAATTGTTAAGGAAATTAACTATAGTTGACTTTGTAGTCACAGAAGGGACTGGACTGATGATTAGAATCAAAATATCACATCACCTTGTTTTCTTCTCTAATATTATTCTGTTTTACCAACTATATAATTCGTATTAAGTTCGAACTAGCTAAATGACAGAGAATGTGGATACGCAAGAAATGTTCAAGGAGTAAAGAATGAGTCTAGCATTCAAACAACTGTAAACCCACATATCAAATAACCTAGGTTTGTAATGGACAAATCTACTGCACATACACTGCTGTATGGTACTATATTCTTTTCTCTGCTTCCTTGCATTTCTGGCTACTTGTCCTCTACTGGCTCCTCTTGAAAACAGCAGAAACAAAAACCTCAAAAGCTGCAGAGCCTGCCTTATAAGGCAAGTCAAAACTGCAATCAACTGAAGTTTTTACTTATGCTGAATTAGTCAAGTATACTGGGTAAGGAAGGGGTAAGATGAATTCATCATGGCTCTTATTCCTCTTTTCATCAAAGAAAATATTGATCATCCAACCAAATGCCCACCATCGTCCTCACGAAGCTCCATCTCTTTGATTTCGACTCCGGCCTCAACTTTTTCCCAGTTCTACTTCTGAAGAGCTATCAAAACTATAGTCTCAAATTCCCCTACATCTTCAACTGTGTTTCCAAGCATTTCCCATTATGTATTAAATCAGGTTCAGTTCTTTTAACTAGGATCAGATTTACTCTTACAGAAAAACCAGAAAGCTGGTTTTGAAATGCTGCCCAACAACAAGTAACAGATTTTAACTCTTAGCCAGGCATGGTGCTGCATGCCTGTAAACCCAGCACTCAGGAGGCTGAGGTAGGAGAGGTCAGAGCTCCAGGCCAGTCTAGGATTCACAGTGAGTTTAAGGCTAGCGGAGAATATATCACTACATCTTGTCTCAGAAGGAAGGAAGGAAAGAAGGAAAGAAGGAAGGGAGAGGGAGGGAGAGAGCCAGCAAGCAAGCTTGCTCTGTACTGCCCTCCTCCTTCTGCACAGAGTCACATCCAACAATGGGACATCTTCGCTGAGGTGGGAAAACTAAAGGTAACTGGAATATGCAGGTCACTGTAAGAGAGAAGAAAACCACTTAGTGAACAAATGGCATCAGGAAACAGTATAGTGATCCTCAGGTATTTTTGCCAGAATACTAATCTAAAAATTCGTAAGATACAACTTCCCAATTCTGAGGCAAAAGACAAATGCATAGGAGACAGAAGATGAAAAATTCCCAGACTCTATTAAAAAAATAAGAGAACCTGTGCACACCTGCAACTAGTCAACTCAGTGATAATGAAGCTACAACAGTTTGTTATATGCATTTTAAGTTTCAACAACCTAGATGTTAAATATGTTTATTTTTCTTAACAATGTCTCTACTCCTAATAACTTAGGTCAAAATCAATGAAAAGCTCAAGATGACATCAGTTCCGTTTGTCTTAAGTCCTCGTACTGCCTGGATGACAAGCAGCAGCCAGTGATGATGAAAGGTGAAAGGTACAGTGTAACTGACAGATTTTTCCATTTCTAAACTATTATTAAAATCATACATTGGATCAAACTGTCCTCACAATTGTCCCAGGAGAGCAGCCATGCTATTTGGATTTATGCTTTGCCAGTAAATATCCTGGAATCCGTGAAATTAGCTTGTTTGTTCAGCCCCTGACAAAAGGGTTTACCTTGGCCTCTGTTACATTTATCTTTAATTCCACGCAATCTTTATGGACTTCTTAAACTCCTTTTGTGAAATCTGTTGCCATACAAAAGCAATGCTAGTGATGACCGTGCTTTCAGTACCTTAGCGCTTAGCAGAGGCATTTCCACCAGTAAGCAAGTCACAGTGTCACCCTCTGTCCCACCGAGCATCTTGTCCTCCACTTTCAGGCACAGCTTGTCTGCTGCCTCTGATCTTGTAAACACCAGTGCCTATCTTCTGTGGCAGGATGAGTTCCTAGGATTATTATGTCGGCAGCTGGAGGGAGATGATCTTGGAGCTGGCTCAGCAGGGGCTCAGAGTACAGAGAGAGCACAGCACTTGGGAATGGACAGCAAAGCAAAACATACAACTTTAATGGGCTAAAAGACAAAAGTGTGGGCCCAGCAATGTCGATCATTTGCCTTTTCCACTCACCCTCTTACAAGAGTACAGCTGAGTCCACTAGGGGTTCAACGATTAGTGACATCACAATAGATTTTATTTTTTTCTTTAATGCCTTTGGCAGCTTTGCGGTCATCACGAGAGAAGGTGTAGCTGGCTGCAGAGGTACGGAGGTCCACAGCAAGTCTTGTGCCAGCTCAAGTTCTTCAACTCCTACCCAGGACTGCTCAGGGGTCTCTGTGTCCAAAGAGCTACTGACTGCAGGTAATGGCCCAGAGGCATATGGGACAAGTTGCTCATCAACTCCAAGCCTAATTCTAGAAAATCCTCTACTCTTCTAACAGTTTGGATAGAGAGGAGTCCATTACTAGACCAAGTTCAGAACTTTCTCACACAGATGACCCAGGCAAATGAAAAGCTCAGAAAAGAAATGGAAGCCATACCCCCTGGTCATTTCAATACTGAAATTACTGACAGGACCCTAGACAAAGTTATTCAAATGGATGTGGTTTTATTTGAGATGAATCAAGCAGATTCAAAAAAAGAAGATAGTTCAGAAGAGAGTTCCCAAGACAGTTGGAAGGACAGTTCGAGTCTCAAAATGAGGATGACAGCATCACCATGGATAGTATTAAACTTTCTAATTCAGAAGCTGGAAAAGGCAAGACTGAAGTTTTAGGCAGTCCAGCAACTATAAACAAGAAACAGTGAAGTAAATTATTTAAAAAGAGTGACACATACCTGCTAATTCTGTGAAAAAGAATGTGGTTCTGGGTATTTTGCATTTCTGGTATCTATGACGCTCTTATGTGTTTTTTGTTTTTTTTTTTAAACTTTAGACAAATCTTAACAGTTTGAGCAACGAACAATTCAAACATCAGGCAGCACTCTAAATCGATTCAAAGGGCTCTGCCGTGTAGCAGGGGCAGTGTGATTATGTAGCTGAACACAGACATAAGTATAGAAATATCCTGATTAGTTACAGTGAGCCATTGCCTTGGTTGGACATGGTCTCATCCATTGGGAGCCTGGGGTTGGCTGAAGCTCAACTGTTTGTATTTGGCTGAAACCCAGTTATTTCTTACAAAAATACACTTGTTTTTCGGCTGTTACAGATTTTTTTGAGTCAAGATATGCACTGTGATTATACTTCCTTTTCTAAGTTTTGTACAGTAGGGTGACTCTAGTTAACAAATAGTTATTTCAAAATAACTGGAAGATTTTGACTTTTTTTGCTACAAAGAAATGACAAATGTTTGAAGTGATATATAAATTACCCAGATTTGATCATTACGTGGTGTTTATAGGTATCAAAATAATATACTGTACCCCGTAAGTGTGTACAGTTATGTGTCAATATAAATACAAGAAAACATATACTTAAAATATTTATGCTAAATTTATTATTTCATAAATGAACAAGCTGACAAATTTTATTTATTTATTTTAGGTACTGGAGATCAAACTCACAACCTTGCACTTGCCAGGCAGGTGCTTACGCCACTGAGCTAAATCTCTAGCCTGGCAAATTTTTTTTTAAAGTTCTAATTTTTCTTTTTCTTCCTCCTCCTTTTTTTTTCCTTTTCCTTTTGGAGACAAAGTCTCACTAGCTAGCTCAGGCTCTAACAACTCTTCTGCCTAAGCCTCCCAAGTGCTAGGATTACAGGTACACACCATATTGTCTGGATTAAAGTTCTAACTTCTGGTAAGGTAAATCCCAACAGCTGTTGTCCATACAAAAAATCTTCGAGATTCTCAGTGTTTCTTAGGAATACTACAGATATTCCAAGACTAAAAGTTTTAAGAATAGCTGCTTTAGAAACAGTGGCCCAATAAAATTAGTATTTCCTTACAATGAAACAAGCCCTATGGGAAGGATTTTCTTACAAATTCAGTTTCTTTAATAAATACACATAACTTTCTTCTAGTGTTTGTCAATGTGTCCATTTCATTTCAGCGGCTTACGTCTAATACTCATACTGTGCCCTTATTCTTTTGATACTGTCAGGATAACACTACCATATCCTACTTTCATTCCAGATATCAATCATCTATGGTTTAAACAAAACAAAACAAAACTTTATCATTACGGCTTGAGATTTAACAATTTTACTGATACTCCCCACACAAACATGAACTGTCTAAATCTTGGCCCTCAAATACCTGACACAGACGGAATTTCCTGATGGCCCCACGTATTCTCAGACACTATGACAATGGTGATACACAGAAATGACATGCCAGACCTCACTGAACTAGTATTTTCCAGGTGATCAACGAGTGATATTTCAAACTCATGCATGGGCAGCACTCATAAACACTCTGTTGTACAATCAAGTATGACAGTCATCCAAGGAATAGCATTTGCAAGCCACTTTCTCATGGAACACATTTTTACTTCAAAGCATGACTGACGCACAAACTATAATGCTTTAAAGTACGGTACCTAGAGAACATTTTCTTGAAAATAAATAAAGTGAGCCTACCACTTCAAGGAAAACAAATGACAGTAATTCACTATCAATGATAAAAATTCAGACTTTGAAGTGAAACCTAGAAGTCTGGAAAATTTATATGTATTCCTGTGAGGGAATAAAAAAAAAAAAAATCTGGCTGATGAGACAGGCAATAATCCTAATAAAAGAATATTTTGCTATTATATAATTCAGCAGCTCTCAAACATTTGTTGTCAGTACCCCCTTACACTCTTTAAAATTTTGGGCCATTCATGGACCGCAGGGAGAGAACAAGGATTCATCAGGAAGCAAGCCCTCCCTGTGAACCAGCGCCATGCGTGGGCCACCGCCATTGGGGAGAAAGCCAGACCCTAACCTCTTTGGGCACGTGGGCTAGCAAACAAGAACAGTCACTCCTCCCCCACTCTGTAAGCGACCAGCTAATCTGGAGAGACACAGGCTGCGATGATACCTATTGAGGCGAAATGCAATTTGATGCCTGTGGTATTTTGTTGTTTCACTGACCTTGTAGGTCTAGGGCCAATGGTCTGATCATCTGTTCAGAGGATAGCAGGATGCAGTGTGGCACCTGGGGGGATCTCCTTCTGGTAGCCATCGTTGATACCTTATTGTTTTGTTTTGAAGTCTTGTATAGCTTTCATTTTTTTGTTGGGTTGGATTTTGTTCTGTTTTGTGTTGATTTTGTTATATCCAATGGCATGAGCACCGATTTCAAAGATAGCAAGATATATTACAGGTTGCCATTTTGGATTTACTACTGTCTTATTTTGAAGTCCTTTACTGCATTCATTGTTTTGTTTTTATTGGTTCTATTCTATTCTGTTTGATTTTTACTATGCCTGAAGGTATCTGCAGCTATTTTGAAGGCAACAAGAAACATTATAGTAACTATTGTTGGTTTTGTAATGTTTTGAAGTCCTGTATCACTTACACTGGTTTGTTTTGATTAGTTTTATTCTGTTTTAATTTTCCTTGGTTTTATCCTCTTTAAAATAAAAATTTAAAAAAATTTTGGAGGGAACTTTTAACAAAGAACTTTTATTTACGTTGCTTATACCTATCAATATTTACTATGCTAGATATTATGAAGGAGCATTTAATAAAATTTTATTTTAAAATAATAATGAATCCATTGCATGTTTAGCATTTTGGTGGAAGATAACTTTTTTGTAAAACACTTAGTGAGCAAAGTGCCAATGTTTTACATTTTTCCAGATCTCTTTCTTGTCCAGCTTAATTTCAGCCAGCTGGGTTCAATTATTTGCTTCTGTATTCTGTGTGTGGCCACATCACAGACCAGGTCATACAGCCTCCTGAAAACTCTTGAAACAGAGATGACAAAAGCAACTAATAGCTTAGTATTACTATGAAAACAGTCCTGACTTCACACAATCCCAGAAATCTCTTTCTATGTTTTCTCGTGTTAGAATTGAGATGATAATAAGCCTTAGTAGACTATAAGCTACAAAAATTAATGTTGCAAATCTTTTATCTTATAAAAAATCTCACTGCCAAGGCCATACATTTCTTTTAAGCCTTTTTTCTTCTTTTGCGGTGGTGGTACTGAGAATTGAACCCAAGGTCTTTATTCTGAGTTATGTCATTTTGAATTTTTACTTTGAGTCAAGGTCTTCCTATTTTGCCCAGGCTGGGATCAAACTTATGATCCTCCTATATCGGTCTCCCAAAGTTCTAACGATTACAGGTATACACCACCAGAGCCAGCAACAAAGTTTGGATTTTTAGACTTTATTGCTAATCAAATCAAAGCAGGCATTACTATTCTAGTCTTCAATTAACATAAGCTAATGTGACTGTTGGATCTTATAAACATGAACATGTAGCTATGCATTCATGCACATAAATAAATATATTCTCATACACATATACAAAGTATATGAAAAGAAACATACCAAAATATTACTAGATTATGGGAATTTTTAATTATAGTATACTTTACCCACCATATTTGTATGTATTTGTCTTCAGTTTTTTTTTTTAAGCAAATGGTAAAATGCATTCCATTGCTCTCTTCTTCTCATCAGCAAGAGCTAACACCCTTCTCAGTGGCAATGTGCCACCAAGTACAGTGGTGCTCACCTGCAATCCCAGCACTCAGAAGGCTGAGGCAGGAAGATCATGGGTTCAAAGCCTGCCTAAGCTACATAGCAAGACCTTGTTTTGAGGAAAAAAAAAAAAAAGAGCAGATGTCAACATGCTATGTCTTAAGAGACCTAGAAGGCTTCAGTAACTACTACAAAGCAGAAAACAAGGACAAAAATAAACCAGAAAGTAGTAGGCATTGCACGTCATGTCAACATACCAAAAACTGATTCAGAATTCTGATCCAAGACTTTAGCACAGTGGAGATGAACCTATGACATGTATGCTGCAGCAGGCTCTCTGCATCACTGGAAGTTCTAAAAGGTTGGCCGCCACTACTCTAGGACCACTAGTAAAACACGTTCTTTCCATAAAACAATTCTGCAGTGCCAACAGTAGCTGTATACACCAATAAACTACGTACTCTGTACATTATGAAGTGCTTTTACTTATCATTTGATCTTGTATCATCACAAATACTTGAAAAGAATTTAACGGACTTTTTAAAAGAAAGACCTCAGCCAGACATGGAGGCACACACTTGTAATATCACTACTCTGGGAAGCTGAGGCAGGAGGACCGCAAGTTTCAACCTAACTTTGGCAACTTAGATCTTGTCTGAAAAAATAAACACAGGGGTTGGGATGTTATCTCAGTGCAAAGGCCCTGGGTTCAATACCGATATGGTGGTGGGGGTGGCGCTTGAACTCTTTAAACATTACCATTATTCAAGAAAACGTCTGTCTCTTCACCAAAAAGAATTATAGCAAAAGGACACTAAATCAAAACACTGAAATGCAAGGTTCCAAATTTCTCCATTAGGACTCTCAAAACACTAATGGTTAAGTAACTGATGCTTCCAATGCTACACCAAGGCATCTGGTAACAGGAATGACACCATAACACTGTAATGAACACACTAGAGAAAGGAAAACATGCTACAAATCACAAACGATTCTCCTGTTTAACCAGAAGAGGAAAGGAGCCTGGGGTCAGAACTCAGACTCTGGATCACTACTCATAAAGTGTATGACCTTGACTTAACTTCATCCTCCCTAAGTTTCCCCACCCATAAAATGGGAAGGAGAAAAGAACAACAATATTTACACAAAGATTGTTAGAAGAATATTTGTATTAGAGAAAAAAACAAAAAAACCACGAAGCTAAAATTCAAACACTTTAAAAAAAATGATGAAATAATTGTACAGAAAGGCCAAATAAGGTAGTTCAGAATACGGTATACTCAATTTTCAAACTTCTTAAAAAGATATAGCAGTGTGACATTCAACTATCTGTTAACATAGCAAAAGTCCAAACTGCTACGTACTAGTCACCTGCTGGATTTTCACAGAAGAGTCTGGTTCTACCTACATAAGGTGAGCAGGAAAATGTTGTTTCTGAAATGAGAAGAGACAAGAAATACAAGCATGAACAGGTGGCCTCTGTTGTTCTTGTAATCTATAATTACTAAGAGCCTATGTAAGTTAATCAGCATGAACTTTGGATGAAAGAATTGAACACTCATGTAAAATCAAGACATAAGTCAATTTCCTAAAAAAGAATGTTCCAGGTTGAGGCAGGGTAGGCACACAATGAAACATAGACATCTTTTTTGGCCAGAAATTCAAGAAGCCCTCAAAAATAAATCAGATCCAAATGACAAAGTAGCCATCTCAAGAAATTCCCACTGGCCAAATCTGTGACAATTTGTGAATAATAGCTCCCTGAGAAAGCAGAAGAAAAAATCAGAGCAGGAATCAAAGAAATTGAAAACAGAGAAAAAAACAACAAAAACAAAAGCTAGCTATTTAAAAATACAAATAAAATGAATAAACCTCTAACCAGCCCAATCAAGAAAAAGGAGAGAAAACACAATTTACTAATGTAAAAAAGTAGCCATCATTACTGACCCAAAATACATAAAAAATCTGAAAAAGGAATACAAGAACCACAAATTTTACAACTGAGATGAAATAGACCATTTCTGTGAAAGACACAATCTACCAAAGCTTTCTCAAAAAGAAACAGGTAGCTGGGGATTTATCTCAGTGGCATACGTGCCTGCCTGGCAAGCACAAGGTTGTGAGCTCGACCCCGGTACCAAAAAAAAAAACAAAAACAAAAACAAAAAACCACACATAGGTAATCTATACTGACCTACACTTATGAAAGAAAATGAGTCAATAATCCTAAACAGCCAGTATCTATTAAAAGACACTGAAATCAGTAGTTACTAACATTCTAAAAGAGAAAGGACAAGGCCCAAATTGTTTTGCTGGTGAATTCTACCTAATATTTATGGACAAAAATGGTATCAATTCTCCATAACAGTGGTGGTGAGTCGTCTATGGTACACGCCACAGCCAGCTGTTTGTTACCATTAAAAGCTCTAATAAGTTTACCATCACTTCTCTATAATCTCCTCTAGAAAAATGGAAATGGAAGGAACATCCTAATCACCTCAAGAAGGTAGCATTATCCTAATGCCAAAACCAGCAAAGACCTTACAAAAAAGGAACTACAAACCAATACCTCCCATGAACACAAATGCGAAACTGCCCAGCAAAATATTAGCATGTCAAAATGAGCAATGTATAAAAACAATCATTTACCTTAAGTAATGGGATGCAAGACTGGTTCTAAAAATCATTTCACACAGCCTACCACACCAACAGGCTAAAGAAGGAAAATCTTTGATTGCATCAGTGAATTCACAAAAAGCAGGTGACAAAGTCTAACTGCCATTCATGGTGAAAACTTACCAGGAACTCAGAAATTAAGTGAGATTACTTCAATTCAACAGCACTCAGAGAAAAAAACCAAAATTACAGTTAATAAACACTGGAAGAACTATAAACTTTCCCTTTAAGGTCAAGAAGAAAGCAAGCGTATCTCCTCCAACCACTTGTATCCAACATCATACTGGAAGTACAACAATAAAGCAAAAGTAACATATTGGGTGGCAAGAAGGACACTTTATTTACAGGTGTCATGACCACGTAGACATTTCCAAAGAGTCAAAAAGAACCAAACCAGGGATGGGGATGTGGAGGGGATACAGCTTAGTGGTAGAGTGCTTGACCAGCACTGATGAGGCTGTGGAATCCCCAGTACTGCAAAACAAAACAAAAATGACAACCAAAAACAAACAAACACCCTTACTAAGCAGTACAGTGTTTCCACTGGAGTATTGGTTAATGATTCTGATAGCGCTATACGTTTATATCTTTGAACTCAACAAGTAAATGATGACCTATGTTGGGAGGCATATTTCTCATTATTGAAGAAACTTACTGATCATTAAGGAGTTCACCAGAATGGCTCACATGGTAAAAGATCAGAGTTTAAGACAGTAAAGAGCTTGTATTCAGCTTAACAAAGATACAGAAATACTTTTATCTGTGTATGTATCTGTAAGTCTACATCTCTAGGTAAATGGATAGGTATTTCTCATAATAAATAAAATAAATATCCATTTCTTTGTTCTGAATACCATTCTTCAACAAAAAGAAACAGTGCTCCCCAGAGAAATGACTCATTCTAGGTCTGGGACAGAAGACAATAGAAGACAAGCTGTAAGTACTGTTACGGTTTACACCTAGATGTCCCCCAAGGCCTCATTCACTCACAGGATCACAGGATCATAATACTCATGACTGGTAAGTCTATAGCTAAATGAAATTTAGGATGTGGAGACCCATCAGAGGAGGCAGGTCACTGGCCCATGGCCTGGAATGGTATAACTTCCTCCACCACTCCTCCCTTCACCTTCTCTTTGCTTCTCCGCCACCACACCATGAGTAGTCCAGCCCTCCTCTGCCATGTCCATCTGCCTGCCTTGGACTATGAACTGAAAAGTGTGAGTCAAAATAAATCTCTCCTTCTTTAAGTTAAGGATGTCAGGTATTGTGACTTATGGACCAAAAAGAGAGTGTTTCTGGTACCAGAGAAGTAAGGTCACTGCTGTGACACTACCTGACCCTGTGGTTTAGAAGCCCCTGGAATGGCAAGAGGAGTTTGGAAAGATTCAGAGATGTTGGCTGGAAAAATGGCCCTAGAATGGTGTGCGCTGAGCTGAGCTGAGCTTGATGGCAGATTCTGGTGAGAGTTGAGAAGACCAGAATGCTGACAGTAACACAGATGGTGAAGACCAAGCTCAGGTTTTAGATGGGAACAAGGATTCAGTTTCAGATGGGAACAAGAATTCCAACAGTACTTGGACTCCAGAACATGTGGGTGATGCTCTGGGAGAAAATTGGTCTACATTTTGCTCATATCCTCAGACTTCAGGAGACTGAGATTAAGGGTGCTGGACTAGTTAATCTGGCAGAGGAAATTTCAAGGTAGCTCAACACAGGGATTGTAGCATGGACACTGCTAGGGATTTTCAGCCAGATTTATACAGAAACTCAAGAGCAAAAAGCCCACTTTTAAAAGTTTTCAGTTTTGCCAGAAAGAAAATGCCTACAAAGACGGGGCATAGGGGAGCTTGGCTGCTGAAAAATTAGCATTAAAAAGAAGCACAGTACTTTGAATCAGAAGAGGGAAAATAGCTTAAGAGCATGTCAGGAGTGGCACACGCCTTTAATCCCAACACTTGGGAGGCTGAGGCAGGAGGATCATTGTGAGTTTGAGACCAGCCTAGGCTACAAAGTAAGTTCAAGGCCAGCCTGAACTGCATAATGAGACTCTGTCTCAAAAACTTAGTGCCAGGGATTTAGCTCAGTGGCTTAAGCACCTGCCTGGTAGGCACGAGGCTGTGAGTTCAATCCCAGGTACCCAAAAAAAAAAAAAAAAAAAAAAGCATGTCAGGAAACAGCAACACTCCTCCATTTGACTTTGCTTTGAAAGAGTCCCAGGGCACTCTATTTAAGAAAGGACCCCTTGAGAACTGATATTCCAGGGTTTTACTGCGCTAAGTCATCAAGGTGCCTGGAGGCCTCTGCAACCATAGGCAAAATGCAAAAAGGCCTGGCTACTGTTCTAGCTAGCAGCAGACCTCAGAGTCAACCACACAGTGCTGGTTTTATTACAGGCATGTATACTACAAGAATTACAGAATCATGTGGGTTGGACCTAGATTTCAGCAGAAGGCCTGGGAGGTTAGGCAGTATGCCTATGAGAATGCAGCACATGAAGCTCTGAGACTGAAGCAAAAAGTGCAGTGGAGAACCAAGGAAGCTGGAAAAGCCGGAAAGATGACATCTGCTAAGGAAAGCTCTACACAGTGAGTAAAGTCAGCCCAAGACACAGCCATGGTGGGTGCAGTGGTGTGGGCTATGGGAGCGGGATGGGGGTTTCAATGAAGTCACTTGCAGGCTGAATCCTACATCCTGCTCCTGGTGCTGGACATGGAAATAGAGAATCTAATGTTTGTTCTGCTGGGTTTTGGTATGGTTCTGGTCTCACCACTTTCTATCATCCTATACCTCTGTACTTAGAAATATTTACCCTTTGCCCTTGTAAGTTGGAAGTGTTTGACATTTTTGACAGGGGCGAGGCTAAATGTTTGCTCTAAGTCTCAGAGGAGATTTTGAATTTGAGATTTTTAGCAATGCTGAAATTGTTAGGACTTTGGCAACACTTACAAATGGACTAAATGAATTTTAGATACAGGGATGGACACGAGTCTTTTGGGAAGCAGGTGTGGACCGTTACGGTTTACACCTCAATTTCCCTTAAAGCCTCATGCATGCACAAGCAGGACTTTTGGGAGGTGACTGGATCATGGGCGCCTGACACTCATCAGCTGATTAGTACACTGGTGAGTTTACAGCTACGTGAGATTAGGATATGGAGCCTGATCAGAGCAGGCACGTCACTGGCCCATGGGCTGGAAGGGTACAGCTTCTTTCACGACATCTCCCTTCACCTTCCCTCTGCATCCCCAGCTCCATACCGTGAGCAGCCCTCCTCTGCCATGTCCACGTGCCTGCCATCCTGCCTGGAGTCAGGGACTGTGAACTGAAATCTCTACAAACTGTGAGGCAAAATAAACCTTTCTTCCTTTGAGTTGTAGGTATTATGCATTTAGAATTGACAATATTTTCACATCAGCTGTGTACTTGTTTACAAACCTAAAAGATAACACTGAAAATAAAAAGCTATGTGAACTATACTACAATGTAAATGCAAACAAAAGTCTATCATGGAAATAAACTTTGCTTCAGTTGTCCCATCCAGTCACTACACATGACGACCACATGTTCCATACACGAGTACTGCTTACACTGATAGCATGTATGTTTTGTTTTCCTATCCTTTCCTGTAGGGCACAGCTGACATCTTTTTTGTTTTCCCGTGATTGTAGCAGCTCTTTGTGACGCTGAGTCTGCCTGTTCACGGGTCAGCTCACCAGTGTGCTCTACAATTGTTTTGCATAGCTCCCTGGGCAAAAACATTTTGGTTTCCTTCTGCAGTAAAAGATCTCTCACGAGCTCCAGTCCCAATCCTCTTTAAGACAATTTCTCCATATTTTGCACTCGTTATTTTCTTTATAAACTATCAAACTATTTATGCCACATGTTTAGGATCAAGTAAAACATAACCATAGGCCAATGCTTTGTGTTTCAAGTGACATCATAGTTGCTGCATAACTCACCAACATTTACTCCACCTTTGGTTTTGTTATACAAAGTCTCCATCTCAGGCTTCTGTTTATTGAGGTTTCTCTATCAATATTTCCATCATGGTGAAATGTTGAAATCAGCAGTACTTTTTTGTTTTATATGAGGCCAATGTTATATCTCTCTGAAATCCAGAGTTTGTACTATACAATTCTCTGTTTTGAAATTGCAACGTTTCATTTGGAATTTCTGCTTTGTTCCGGAGTACATTTCCTGCACTGGTCAACTCGTACTCTTTTAGCAAATGTAACATCAACTGGAAACTGATAAATTAATTGTCAAATGTCACATTCCCATTAGTTTGGAGACGGTTTATTGCTATACAAATAAGGACCTGATGGTTAAGTTCCAGGATAAATGTCTAAATAATGTCTTTGCAACTACAAGGGCATAATTTGTTTTTTTTGTTTTTTTTTTTTTTTTTGGCACTGGAGATCGCACTCACAACCTCCCAAGCTACTGAGCTAAACTCCCAGCCCTAGTTTTTTGAGACAGGGTTGCACTATGTAGTTCAGGCTGGCCTTGCACTCACACTGTAGCCCAAGTCGGCCTCGAACTCACAATCCTCCTCCTACCTCAGCCTCTGGAGTGCTGGGATTAAAGGCATGTGCCACCATGCCCAGCAAGGGCATAAATTTTTATGCCATTTTTTGACCCAGTACTTTTATATTCCTGTAGTCATCATAAGAAATCCATACTAAGTACAGCAAACCCATGAATGTTTTCAGTTCAGCTAGTGAGGTGTCATAATCAATTCATCTTTGAATATGGCTATTGATACATAGAGAATGTTTTAATTACATTTCAGCCTTTGTGTAGTATTTCACAGCATCTTGTAGCATTTCAACTGTTACAATTTCCAATACCGAATGTCAGTGCTGGTATTTTGTCTAATACCTTTCACCCCTAACAAGACCGCCACTGTATTTCTGGACCTAGTTCTAACACAGGATCATTTTATTTCGTCGTGTGGCCATTTTGGAAACATTTTCAGTCAAATATGTACTCACACTGCTGTTTTCATCATCGTCTGAATCAAGGTCGTCTACATTCCCTGTTTCTGTATCAGTTGATTCTTACTCCATTTCACTGTCACAGGCTCTTTGGCTCACATGGCCAACATCAAAGTTAACCCTGTCATTGTTGTCCTCATCATAATCGTCATCATCATCAACCCATACCACTCTTGTTATGAAAGGATGTATTTTACCATAAAGGATCATCTTCATCACCCATGCATGAGTAAACTGAAAATTCACTTCTCACAACCTTCAAAACTTGTAAATCTGGTTTCTCACAAGCCGTTGTACTGAATCAGGCTACTTCTACCACAAAAATTAAAAGTTTTTCTAACAAATCCTGGAATGGTGTGGGTCTACTGGATCCTCAGAAAAACACAGGCAATGTGAATTGTCCACACATGAAAATACTTTCACAAGAACTACAAAAGCCAGGCGAAAGATCAGTGTCTGGTTGAAGCACAAACTGACCTTTTAGAGGAACAAATTGGTAGTTGTTGTAGTCAGGGGTTACAGGGAGAACAACTGCATAAAGGACACAGGATTTGTAATACTGTTTTATAATAGTCACCCAGAGTTAAACACAAGAAAGCGCAGGAAAATTCATCCACAACACTAAGACCCAGGATATTTAGCTGAGGGCCTGGATCCTGCAGCAACGTCCTGCAAGAGTCCAGCTAGAGATCCAAATGCATGACAATGCCTTCCACAAATCCAACTGGAAATCTAAGAGCCCACAATAAGGACTCACACCAGTCTATTTACGGTTCTGTGCTGGGAAGGCCAAAGGTCAGCAGTGGAACTAGCAAGTCTATCCCAGCGGGGTGAAGGAGCTGTGCAGTGGGTTGAAGGTTCTACATGGGAGCCGAGAAGTCACGCTTAAAAGAAGAAGCGGGGCTTCCCTGAAGAGCACCATAGCCATCCTCAGCAGCAACAAGGTCCCGCGCTCCTCCGACGATGAGAACAGTCGACCACAGATCAGGAAGCCCAGCGTGACAAGCTTCTCCAGCACACAGCTTCCCCTCCGGAGCCAGGAAGCGATGCACAACGTGAGGAGCAGAGCTCCTGCAACGTGAACCACAGCCACTCTCACCAATGAGGTCCCGAGCTCCTCCGATGATAACGGCCGAATCCATACTGGGGAAGCCAGCATGACACGCACCTCCAAGAGAACCATCGGCTGGAAACAGCAACTCTTGAAAGAACCCACAACGCCTCACTCTTCTTCTCCACGTCTCTATTTATGCTGGTAACTCTCTTCAGGTGGGCCATCTTTACTCAACACCAGCTAACACTGACCACCAATTTTTAATCCAGAACAGTAGTTGAATTTAGATATTAAGGATTTTTTACCTTTAAATATGATGCACGTAGGAAAATATGTTTATTTTTAGGAGATGTTTGAAAAGTGCAGCACTCATTAGCATGGGTCACAAAGAAAGAATGAAAGGGAAGAGAAGGGAAAGAAGGAAAAAGTAGCTATTGGGGGGTAAAA
Organism: Dasyprocta punctata; assembly: GCA_004363535.1. NCBI lineage: Eukaryota > Metazoa > Chordata > Mammalia > Rodentia > Dasyproctidae > Dasyprocta > Dasyprocta punctata. The sequence continues at coordinate 20,329 of RJWM01021559.1, forward strand.
GTGGACAAAATGCTAAACTACTACATACAAGTGGCAGTACACATTGTTTACTGTATTTTTAAATTCATATTATAGGCATTCTTAAGTTGGAAGTAGCATGGAAAATGATACCGCATAAAAAGGCAAAACGCGTGATCACTTATAAAACATTAGAAAACAGTAATGGCTTCTGTGGGCAGATGTAACAAAGAAACACTGGTAACTTAAACTGGTCTCCCGTGACACACACACTGTGTGAGCATTAGAAGGAGGCATAAAAAAAGGTGATCAGTTTAAGATACAACTCTTCTACAAGTTTAAAATATCAACCAAAATACTGCTGATAAAACCATCTGAAACAGAACCCCTGATAGTTCTTATTTTTCAAGAGAACACAGAAGAGGCTGCAAAAGAAATATTGTTTCTCCTCTTCAAATCTACTGGTTAAAGACTGTCAGGAAATCTGTAATATTTTAATTTAGAAAGGATGAGAATGTGCTGGAAGATCAAGAACTTGAATGAACTCATAAAGACTTTAATTTATATACACATATGAAGATAGTAGTGCTACTTAAATCAAAACTGGTAATAGTCTGTGCATCTAACAGGTTCTATAGAATTAAATTCTGTCTGCAAAGCCTTACTGTACCAGTAGCTGTGCTACAAATACAGTCTAGCCCCAAACTAACTCTCCCACTGAGAAAACTGGGAGATAGATATTTTGCAAGTGAGTAGGGATCCAAGAGATGGAGAGAGTAAGGAAGAAGAAGAGGGGAAGGAGAAGTAAAAAGAATTAATGGAAACATTATGCACTGCAAACATGCATACATTTAAACAAATAAGTAAAAATAATTCAAAGGTTATTCTGAGGCTTTTTGTGGAACGACTTTAAAATTTTTACCCAACATGACTTCTCAATATCCCCTTCACAATACCCTGGACTCTACAGTGATGGCAAACCTTTTAGAGATTTCAATGTAACAAACTGCTCACTGTCACACATGTGTGCCACAGGTTTTCTACCACTGCACAGCCTTTTAGCTGTAACACCAATTAAACAAATGTATCAGTTATTTTTATGTGACTGTCCTTCTCAGTAACAAACATAAAAATGTTGCCCTCTGTTGAACTAGGTAATTCAGACCTACTATCTTACTGAGAACAACCAGAAAATTGCACATGGCCCGCAAGACCCAAGAAAAAATTAGGAGGGAAAAAAAAGCCTCTCTGAAGGCATCACAGCACTAATAAGGCAGAAAAACAGTAAGGACACTGAGCTGCAGAAGTGTAAGGAAATGTTCAGTGGTAAGCCTGGAACCTGGAGCATCTACCAATCCCTGAAAGGTAGCCGCTGAGAAGATGAACTTTCAATAGATTTACAAGGCTAGGGAGGATTCAGTATTGCCATTAAGAGCCCTAGAAACTGTGTGGGAGTGAGGAAATGGGCTGACAACACCCCTGGTTTTATGTTAAGACTCCCAACAGTTCATAGTCTAGGAATAACAAAATGCAAAACAGACCAGCCTTTCCAGACTCCCAGAGCCTCACCTTTGTCTCTAATGATCCAGGACTGTCGGTGCCACTAGCTACTTTCATGCCAAAAGTGAACAAAAATCCTCTCTGAAAGGAAATACTCTCAAGCATTCAATGACTTCTCTATATAATTTACATACATATATATAAAATATACATAATGCCTTACTAAAAAAACATTCCATCACAAGAACAGGACACAAAAGTGATGCGAAGTCTACAGAATTGGACCTGAAAGAGGATCCAGATAATAGTCATCCCACAGAGATGTGCTTAATACATCAAACAAAATTTGCACACACATGCACGTGTGCGCGTGTGTTTTGTTTTAAAAGACAATCACAAAAGATTGGTCCAGTGTAAAATGCTAAACTTCAAATCATACAACATTCCATAATGCTTGCTTAAATTCCTCTTATTGCTGGTTTAGGAGTCCTCACAGCTGTTCTAAGTCCACATGCAACTGAAAAAAAATTTTTATCTACTCAAGTAAGAAAAAATTAGTCACGTAATCTAAAAGAAATTTATACACCCATAGGTAGGCCCTCTTACCTGCCTTATCTGTTGGTTCCTTGTGAGAGAGACCCCATTACACTGCTAAAAGAATGAACTGTTTCAGGTAGCCGCCATACCCCAAGTCAGAGGCTTCCCAAGATTTTACATCATAACCCTTATACATTCACCTCTATGTGTATCTATCTCTAAGTACATTCACACACTTAACTGAAACAATTTCTAAAAAAAAAAAAATTCTGAGGTCCAGTAACTAGTGCAATGTGGTTGGCATAAAAATAGAAGCAAGAGTCAAGAAATAAACATTTTTTTAAAAAAATGAGAATGCCGAGACCATTAAGAATAGTATTTTTGGGCCGGAGATCTAACTCTGGTGAAAGTGCCTGCCTTGCAAGCATGAGGTCATGAGCTTGATCCCTGGTACCAAAACAAACAAACAAAAAAAAAAGAACAATATTTTTCAATTAGTGGTGCTAAGACAACTGCATATCCACATGCAAAAGAATAAAGTTTGACCCCTTTATCACCTCACACACATACAAACTCAAAATGGATTATATGCCTAACTGAAAAGGCTAAAACAATTAAACTCAAAAAAATCACAGGACTAATTGTCACGACTTTTGAGTTAGACAACAGTTTCTTATAGAAGCTAGCCTCCAGTTCTTCCTCATTCCTCAAGGGCATTAGCACGTGCTTCACAGTGTATGTCCTTAACTCCCATCACCATTTGTTGGCTTCACCTTTCGTGCAGATGGAGCGTTTTAATTATTCTCATTCCCTCCCTTCCTCTCTGTTAAGAGGAGGGAGTGGGGTGCCAGGGATCAAACAGGGCATCACACATGTCAGGCAATCAGTCCACCCCAAGCTACATCCCAGCCCTATTCTAATTCCTTGGTCTTCTCACCGCCCCCAGATTTGTCCTTCCTTTGCACCGCAGCAGTCCACACACAACAGCATCCTGGGCATTATCAATGCCAGGCACTATTACCCTTGTGCAATCTCTCTTTCAGGCATCCTCCCCTGATTATGACGTTCAATCATACAGGTTCACTAACTCACCCTCCAGCACCCTGTGATGATTCCAATTGAAAACTCCGCGACCTCGGTGCCACCATGTCCATACTACACATTCTCACCTCATGTCCTTTCCTGTCCATGTTAGGTGCTGTGATCTATCATTTCTCTAAGCATTCCCTTTAAGGCCTCTTTCCCTCGTCCACTTTGCCTTCTCCTGACTTAATGCACTGTTTAGCTTTGTGTGGCAACTTGGCTGCACTGCAGTATGCAGTCATTATAATGAACACAAACCCAGCTGATGCTATGAAGATGTTTTGTAGATGTAGTTAATATCTATGAGCTAACTTGAAGTACAAACAGATGATTATCCTCGATAATGATAATGTGATCAGGCCTCAATCTGCAAGCAGTTTGAAAGTCTTTAAGAGTGAACCCAGCGTTCCCAGAGGAAGATGAAATTCTGCCTCAAGACCATAGTATTAGCTTGGTCCAAGAGTTTCTTGCCTATCTGCTAAACAGATTTCAGACTTGGAACCCTCACAATTCCTTGAAATCTCATTCAGTCTATCTATCTATATCTCCTACTGGTTTTGTTTCTCTGGACCATGCTGACTGATAACCCCGGCAAACTTCACTCTGGATAAATTCAACTATCTGCCTTACCTGTACTTATATCTAATCAGTTAAACAACACTGGAAAAAAAAATCACAAAAGTAGACCGATACCACTTTAAATTCAGGATTTCAAACTGTAAGTGAACAGTCAATACTCTGTGGCAAAGTGCTTAAACTCCCCACATTCCCATCCCTCTCTGTGCACGTGAACCTCCTGTATCACTGAGAAAACAGAAGCCATAAGGGATGGAAGCCAGCAACATAAACTGCCATTTTCCAATCACCAAACTTCCCTGGAAGGATTTCTCTGCTAACAGGCCAAACCGCCTCTTCCCCGCAACCCCTTTTCTGTACATTCTCCTTTTCTCACTGTCCAGACCCCATGTTTTCCTTTACCCACTCACTTCAAAATTGTCTTGAAAAAGTTGTCTACATCCACCATGTCTGCACTTGCTCCTTTCTCACTCTTTAAAAAAATACTGCATTTATTGCTTTTTAACCAACTTCAATTTGGCTTTCTTTTCACTATAATAAAACTATTCATCATGATAACCAACAGCTTCGTAATCTCTGTGCCCATTTTATCATCTATAAAATGGGAATAATGTGCCTAGGGTCATCGTGGAACATTTAAACAACACAAGTAAAACACTAGAACAGTGCCTGCAATACGATTAAGCACTGAATATATATTAGGTATTATATCATTAGGATATTCTAGATTCTTGTTTTCCCTGGATTCTAATTTTTTTTCCACCTTAATCAACAATTTGTGGGTCCTTGAGTAGTAAAGTACTTTAGCTTTTTTAAGGGGCAAAAGGAAGAGGAAGGACAGCAAACAAACGATATAATCTCTATTAATCAATGAGATCGCCACTAAATTGCAGCCAAGTGTTTTCAACCAAGTACACATAATTTAATAAACTACTTCAAACCCAGGGCCAAGTCACTACCATGTTTTTCTGACTTGCTGATTTTTGTCATGATCATTTTCTAAGCATTAACACCTTCCTGTTCATACTCACTCACTTAAATAGATATTGACCTCTAACTTAGTTGAACGCTCCCTGGTAGCAGTAAGCTGTATTACTGGAAACTGTCTGTAGATTCTGCTGCTATAGAAGGCAGTCTGAATGTGTTATCAAGTAAGACACTAGAAAATTAATTAGTAATCCTACATTCCGTATGAAATGATCACCAACTTGTCCATTTTCCATTTAAGACAATTTATTTCAAATGTATTTACACTGGCTTTAGAGAGATAATTTCACACTATTCTAATTACTCCAATAATTAGATCCGCCTAATAATCTTAGCTCTCTAATAACAATAACTATTACCCATGTGGTGGATTAACTGATGGGCACCCTGTGACACCCAGCTGAACTGAATCAGGGTGGCGCTGGGTGTGGAAGGTCCACCTGAGGATTACTGCCAACAGCATAAAAGGAGAACTGGAGGGGAAATGGTGTGCTGTTGACTCTCCTGGAGAAGCTTGTCACACTGGTTTTTCTGACAGGAACTCAGTTGTTCTCATCACTGGAAGAATGTGGGATCTTGCTATTGCTGAAGGTGGTTGCAGATCTTTTCAGCAAGGAGCTCTGATCCTTACCTTGAGTGTTGTTTCCTGACTCTAGTGCAGATCCCAGCCTGTTGGCAAAGATCCTCCATCTCGCTGGCGCAGCACTTTCTAGCTTCCACCACTGACCTTCGGGGCTTCCCAGTGCAGATCCTTGATACAGACTTGCATGAGACATTGTCGTGGGTTCTAAGCCTCCAGTTGGACTGGTGCAGGACATTGCCATGGGCTCCAGGTCTTCAGTTGGACTCATGTAGGTCACTGCTGTGGGATTAAGGCCCTCAGCTGGATTCTTTGGGTCTCTAGTGTATGGACAGGTGTCCCGTACTCTTTTGCATCTGACTCTTAGGGTGAACATGATGAAATAATCCTATAAATTATGTGTCCTGTATTAAATTGTTTGCCTTGCAAACCCTGACTACAACAACCCACGTCCTTTAATATATAGGATATTAAATATATAGACATTATAGTTCAAATATATAGATAGTATAGTTCCTGTTTTATATATTACAAAAGGAAAATGTAAACGTCTTAAATAACTGCTATCAATATCTAAAAGAAAAAAACAGGTATAAAAGTCGGGGGGGAGGTAAAAATCAAAAGAAACAAAAAAGTTGGCATGATTTATACCTAAAAATAAAAAAGGGGGCTTATAATTTAATATAGGAAATATTAACTAATACACAAAATAAACAGCTTTCTTATATAGAGAGAATAAAAAGATGGATAAGATGTTATTTTCAACAGCAAGAAAATGACTGACACAAAAAACTTAAACAGAAAACAAAGGAAAAACTTTAAAATGCTGGGGTACTAAAAAAGAAACCCAAACATAAAAGTTAAGGTTTCCACAGTATCATAAACCTGTAAGTTCTCATATAAATACAAAAAAAATTGTAATGCCAAACTGAATCTATTAATTGAAGTTAACCAGAGTTCAGGGACAAATGAAGAAACTACCAACTTGAAAGGCCACGGGGAAACTCAGTGAAGGAAATGTTCTCTAGCTTGACCTGCAGGTTACACCAGTGTACTTATACATAGGCAAACTGCTGTTAGGCTGTACAAGTACAATCTTACTACAGCTTTACTGTATGTAAATTTTACCCCAATAATGGTAAAATGGTGATCTCATCAGAAATGACAAGAAGACTGGCAGAGAAGGGATATGAACTGGACTAGATGGGCTGATTCTAGAAGTTCATACAAAATAAACAAGATAAGCTGGGCGTAGTGACGCATGCCTGTAATCACAGCACTCAGGAGGCTGAGGCAGGAGGATCACTGCAAGTTCAAGAGCAGCGTGGGCTACAACATAAGCTCAAGGCCAGCCTGAACTGTATAGTAAGACCCTGTCCTCAAAAACAAAAAAACAAACAAAAAAACAAACACAAGACAGAAGGGAAAAAAAAAATGTTAAAAAGAAATCAAAGGGAATTATCCCTAACAGAAAACACATTATAAGCTACAATAATTAAACAGGATGGCTTGGTTCAGAATAGATGAGTCAATGGGACAGAAATGGTCCCAAATACACATGAAAATTCAGTAAGTGATAAAGATGATATTTTTAAAAAGACCAACATGAATTGCCTTTTTTTTTTTTTTTTTTTGGTGCCGGGGTCGAACTCACAACCTCATGCCGGCCAGACAGGCACTTAGCAACATGGATTGCTTATTAAATAATGTTAACATAATTGGATGATCATCTGGTGAAAAAAAAAAATAAGGCTGGGTCCATCCATATCATCTTGCAGTAGGAAAGGCATATGGGGAGGGCTCCAAAAATACCACAGAACTAATTCTTTCTTTTTTTTTTTTGTGGGGATTGAACCCACAACCTCGCACTTGCCAGACAGGCGCTTAAGCCATTGAGCCAAACTCCTGGCCTTAGTTTTTTGAGACAGGGTTGCACTATGTAGCTCAGGCTGGCCTTGCACTCGCGTTGCAGCCCAAGGAGGCCTCAAACTCACAACACTCCTCCTACCTCAGCCTCCCGAGTGCTGGGATTAAAAGCAAGAACTAATTCTTTTCATGTAAAAATAAACACCACAATTTAAGAAAATAAGCAACAAAGCAATAGAAAAATCAGCAAGATGGCAATAGTTCACAGAAAAACAAAGTATAATTAGCCCGTAAGAGATGTTCAATCTATCTCACTCATAATAGCAAACAGAAAAGAATCGGAGTCTTTCTTTTTTCTTTCTTTCTTTCTTTTTAGAATCAGAGTCTTCAGTGCTAGGAGAATGGAAGGGGGACAACTTCTTCAGATTACACCTCAGCAATGCACAGCAAAACTACCAATGCACATGTGCTCTGTCCTGGCAATTCACCTCTAGAAATGTACCCTGCACATTTCTATCTAAATGAGAAATGATACCAACACAAAGTAATCCACTGCACTATGCCTTTGATAGCAAGAGACTCAAACCAACCTAAATATACATAAAAGGGAGATGGCGGTTGTTTAATTAAATGCTACAACTGTGTAATGTTGTTAAGAACTGAATGTTTGTGCCCTCCCTCCATGTGAATGTTGAAGCCCTCACATTCAGTGTGAGGGTATTCAGAGATGCGAGCTTTAGGAGGTAACAAGGTTTCCAAGACATCGTAAGGGTGGGGCCCTATGATAGGATTAGTGTCCAAATAAGAGGAGGAAGACACTAGAGACCTCTGTAGCCATGTAAGAAGGCAGGGGATCTACCAGAGAACTGAGTTAGTCAAATGAGGGGCCCTCTCCATGTCAGTCCAGTCACTATCCTGGTCTTGAGTGTCCCAGCTTCCGAAACTGTGAAAAATACATTTCTGCTGTTGAAGCTAGCCAGGCAATGGTATTATATCAGTCCAAACAGATTAAGATGAACCGGTTTAAAGAGAAACAGAGAGAAAGGAGAAGAAAACATGCTTTTTACACTATATAACAGAAAATAATCTCTAAACTACAGAGAATAAACACAATGGGCAGTGTTCATGGTACACAACAACTTGGAGTGGGGAAAGAGGCAGAGAGGACACATTATACCTGTGAGGCACAGTCATGGGCTGAGTGGCAAGACCGAAATCCACACTAGGTAGACAATGTTTTTAAAGTAAGTTTAGCATAAATATATTTGGCAGCCAACTCTGACAGAAACTGGCATAAAAGCCTTCATAATCTCTATCCATTCCATTTGATGTACTATTTATGTTTTCAATATAGAATTACTGTTTTTTGATTACAGGGTATTACCACCCCCTATTAGTGATTTTGGGAGATACATCATACTATCTTTCTACAATTATTAAAAAAAAAAATTCTGAATACAACTAGACCCAGGGTTTTGGACAAGGGATTATACAGCTGTATTACTTTGCAAGTATAAATTATCTCTAGAAGGATTCACACTAAACACTGTTTATCAGTTGAGGAAGTAGTGGCTGTACAGAGTAAAAAGGGGACTCTACTGTATCTCTTTTAAAATCTTTGGAATTCTGAATAAAAGCAAATGCAGTATTTAGTAAAAATGAAAATAAAATATTAATAAATTTTTAAATTCTCAATAACAGATGAACAAAACTATGTGCTTTGGGTTTTATTCACTGAAAAAGTGATCCCCTCTCAAGTCACAGGGAAACCTAGCAGTAGGTTTGCTTCACCTCAACTTTGGTTGATCCAAGTAGCATCTGATTCATGAGCCACCACTCTGAACCAGGTCTGGGAATGGCGATTTTCTATCCCATTAAGAGCTTTTAGCAAATAGCAATTTCTCGATGTTTTCGATGCCTCCTGCCAACCAAAGCAAGGGTGTACGGGGCTGTTTTTTTGTGTCTACCTCCTCAGAAATATGGGGGGTGACAGACTGGGGAATCTCAGCACCAGGAACCAGTGGAGTCTGTATTCCTCATTACTAAATGAAGACTAAACATAAAGTGCTCCCAGCACAAATCTAGTCTTAAGTTTTCGGAGCTTCCCTACAAGTTTGAGGACTCCTGTTGGTCATTTGAATAGCTTTTTCCTACACTCTACTTCTCATACTTTCACTCTGCCACCTCTGTACTACACTCTCAATAACAACCAGAATTTGAGCCAGGCATGGTGTTGTATGCCTGTAATCCCAGCGCTGGAGAGGCTGAGGCAGGAGCATCCCTGAGTTCAGGGCCAGCCTGGACTATATAAGCAAGTTCAAGGTCAGACTGCACTGTAACAAAAAACAGCACAACCAGAATTTAGAAAAGACACCCTGCTTTCTGCAGTCTATCAAACTGTTTTTTTTTTATTTAAGAGAAAAAGGACACAGAAAAGAAAAATAAAAAGCAACAGAGACGAACACCAACCAACCCAAAACAATAATAAAGGCTTTCAAAACAAGATTAATAGGAATTTAACAATGGCTGTTATATTGCATATTGTTATCTTCAAAAGGGTTGCTTAGATTACCAGATACAGACACGCAAAACTGATCTAATCATATGAGTGCCAACTGTTCTTTTCCAAGAACAGAATTAGTAGTGTAGTCATCACAGCTATCTTATGGATATATACACAAATTTATGTCTTTTTTTCCCTTCCTTCTTTCCTCCTTTCCCTTATCCCAGTTACTTTACGTCTTTGAGCAGTTTCTTACCCTTACAAGTATTTATTGGAGATTTTGGATCTTATTTGCTCTTTCAGTTTCTTACACTAGGGAGACAATACAGTATTTACCCATGTGAGCTTGATTTATTTCACTTATAAGTATGGTCTCAAGTCGCGTCCATTTACCTATAAAAGCCTACATGCAATCTTTCTTTATAGCTGAGCAGTACTCCATTATACAAAAATACCACTTCTTTTTTTTAATCCATTCCTCATTTGAAGGGCATTTGGGTTGTATCCAAGATATGGCTATTACAAACTGTGCTGCTATAAACCTGGGTGCACATATATCACTGTGGTATGGTGTCTTCAATTCTTCTGGGAAACTGCCCAGAAGCAGGATAGCTGGGTCAAATGGAACCGCTAACCCACACTGATTTCCACAGTGGTTGCACCAGCATACACTCCCACCAATGGTGAAGAAGAATTGCTTTTTCCCCACAGCCCCTCCAGCATTTGTTATTGGTGGATTTCTTGATGTTGGCCATTGTTTCTAAACTCAGACGCCCATTTTTGGATTGGGTCTTTGAATTTTGGGGGCTTAATTTTTTTTAATTCTTTATATGTTCCAGATAGAAGTCCTTTGTGTGAGAGGCAGTTGGTTAAGATATTTTCCTAATTTGTAGGTTTTCTTTTCACTCTGTTGGAGATTTCTTTTGACATGCAAAAACTTTTTAATAAGACGAGATCCCAGTTGATTCTGGGAAGTACCTCCTGTGCAGTTTGATTTTTGTTCATGAACTCTCTGCCTACCCCTACATCTTCAAGATTTCTACCTACTTTGTCTTCTAGCAGATTTAGCATTCAAACTGTTATTTTTAAAAGCAAGGCAAACCATTCACAGACTGGGGGGAGAGAAAACAATGGCCACATCAGCAAACAAGCCCAGTCTGGGAACCAGCACCATGCGCAGGCTACTGCCAGACTGGGAACAGCTACACCCAAGTCTCTCCCTCTGAGTCAGTGCCATCTGTGGACTGGGGCAGGGGGAGAGAACAATGGCCACAGCAGCAAACAAGCAACCAGTGCCATGGACGGGCCACCACCAGACTGAGAACAGCCAGACCCCTTCTGGCACGCAGGCTGGCAAACAAGAAGTACCAACACCCCCTCATCCCCATAAGCCACCAACTTGTCCAGAGAAACACAGGCTGTGATGATAGCTATCAAGATGAAATGCAATTGGATGCCTGTGGTGCTTTCATGTTTCACTAACATTGCAGATCTAGGGCTAGTGGTCTGATCACAGGTTCAGAGGATATTGGTACGCAGTGTGGCATATAGGGGGGATCCCCTTCTGAGGTTGTAGCAATTGTTGATTCCCTATGGTCTTGTTTTGAGGTCCTATACCGTTTCCATTGTCTTGTTGGGTTGCATTTTATTCTCATTTGTTTTGCTTGATTATGTTAAACCTGATGGCAGGAGAAGCTATTTCAAGGATAGCAAGATACATTACAGTAGCAATTTTGGATTTACTATTGCCTTGTTTTGAAATCCTTTATTGCATTCATTGTTTTGTTTTTATTGTTTCTATTCTATTTTGTTCTGTTTGATTTTTACTATGTCCCAAGTTATCTGTAGCTATTTTGAAGACATTCAAAGGCATTATAATAACTACTGTTGATTTCATAATGTTTTGAAGTCCTGTACCTCTTATACTGGTTTGTTTTGATTGGTTTTATTTTGTTTTATCCTCTTTAAAATAAAAAAAAAATGAAAAATAAAAACAGGGCAAGAGATGTTAAGGTTTAGCAATCCGCCTCCCCCACCATCCCAATGGCAAAAGAAATTCCTAGTGAAAGGACTAACAATACTTGCTTCCTTGCTAGACACTGTGCATTTACATTTGTTCCTACCTCCTATCAAGTTATGAGCTGATCACTAACAGTACAGATTGACTTAGATTTCAGTGTAGAAGTCAAGTTTCCCGTATCACTTCCCAGAGCAGCAAAGCGGCTTCTCAAGGTACAGTGCAATGTGAAAATCTGCATCATCATGTCATAGTTTCTGTCCTCAAGAAGGAACAAGAAATGTACCAGAGAAACTAACCAAAAACTTAGAAATTCTAAAAAAATGCTTAATGAACTGTTGTGGCTAAAAAGCAGTTCTTTAACAAAATCTAAATCAAACGAAAATGAAAAGACATGATTGGATCAGAATGTAGCTCTGTGGCACAGTGCCTGCCTAGTAACAGCAGGCACCAGCCCCAGGTTTAATCCCCAGTACCAAACAATAAAATAAAATAAATTTTAAAAAATACAATAGCATTCCATTTTCTTCAAAAGAGTTACATAATAAAGCTATTCCCAGCTCCTGAATTCCCATTCCTTCTGATCCCTATCAAAACAAACCTAGGAATGCTTAGGCAATTCTCTGCTGGGGGAAAGGGTAAAAAAAAAAAAAAAAGTAAAACAAAGTTGTATCGCTAAACATAGAAAACACTGCCCTTTCAATATGTTGTTGGAACAGTTCCAAATTTTAAGGCTGAGAGGATTACTGGGCCCAGATGTTAGCAGACATAACTTCAATCAATTCAGATTAGATGATGATCAAATTTTAATAACTTCTTGACCCCTGCCAGAGATGCACAGGAAAACAACTGGTATGTTCTGAAGAATCCGAACATAAACTGCACATCAAAATGATTTTAAATTTACTGGGCATTTAGCATTTGTTCCAAGTTAAAAATAAGTGAAAACAACAACTAAAATGTCCTGCATGGGTCTACCATGCAAGCACACCAGGCCCCAGCACTTTACATGCAGTACCTTGTTTAACCCTCACAGCCTTACAAGGAGAAGTGTTATTACTGACCTCATTTGACAAGTCAAATACATTTTAGAACCCTAGCAAGTTTATGTCACAAATTAATTAGATATGCAGCATGGACTAGAACTTGGGGTTAGCCCTAAAGCCCATGCTAGTCATCTCTAGGTTTGAGGTCCCCAGCTTTCTAAAGAATGGCAGATTTTAATCAAATCTGAGGCACTACTAAGGGTAACAGGAAACACAGGTATCTGTTGTATCTGTAATATTGCATGTCACTTTGAAAAAGAATGGCAGTTAGTAAATTCTCTGAAAGGCCTTACACACACACACACACACACACACACACTCACAATTTTAACCACACAGATTTCAATGAAATCGGCCTGCCTGGAGAGGTGCAGTGAGCTCTTTGTTTGGGAGAAGCTCCATTATACATCTTTTTTTTTTTTAAGACAAAAATTCAAAATAGAAGAGTAACAATGGTTAATACATGCCTATTGTTACCTTTAAATTAGTTACACAAGAGTACAAGATATAGGCACTTAAGTATTCAAACAATAGTAGCACAAACTTTTCTTTTTAATGTATTAAGAGAAATTAATAGTTTAACTATCTTTCCCCTTCCTTTTCTCCTTTCCCCTTTCCAGTTTCTTTTCCCTTTTGAACAGTTTCTTCTCATTTCACGATATCTACTGTACATTTTGGATCTTTCTTACTCTTACAGCTTCTCACACTAGGGAGACAATACAATGTTTACCCAAGTGAGTCTGATTTATTTCACTTATGAGTATGGCCTCGAGTTGCATCCATTTACCTATAAAAATCTCCAATTTATCCTCCTTTATGGCTGAGTAGTATATACATCTTTTAATAGAAAATAAATTCACTGCTTAGATATCCCTTAAATTCCATTCTTGATCATAAACTTCTTGAGGCGTTCACATTTTCCCCAAAATCTAAGAAAACATCACTGAGTCTCATCAAAAGATGTGAAGCTCCTAATGATTAAAATCTACCATTTACAGAATCTCTAGCTTATGGTGAAGCTTTTTATTTGTTTTCTAAGTCCAGATATTAGAGAAAAGAATAACGATTTTCTATGCTTCTGAAAACTACACAGGTAATTTTGATTGCCATCACCACCCTACCCAGCTAAGCCCTCCATCACGTCAGGCAGGCATTTACTACTGAGCAGCCCCGACTGGTGTTAACCACGGCAGCTCATGATAACCACCCAACACTTTCTTTTCATAAACATTTTGTGAAGAACCATTTATCTGGGCACCAGCCTTCTATAAAACAAAAAGTTCTTTAATCCCAGCACTCGGGAGGCTGAGGTAGGTGGAGCGTTGTGAGTTCGAGGCCGGCTTGGGCTACAACGCGAGCGCAAGGCCAGCCTGAGCTACACAGTGCAACCCTGCCTCAAAAAACCAGGGCCGGGAGTTTGGCTCAGCGGCTTACGCGCCTGTCAGGCAGCCGTGAGGTTATGAGCTCGATCCCCGGTGCCACAAAAAAAAACCCAAAAAAAAACCAAAAAGTTCTGACAGCCTCCATTTACAGTTCCAAAATCAAAAAGTTAAGCAACTTGCCTGAGGCTCCAAAGCTTGTTGATGAAGTCCAGAGTGAAGCCAGGTCCCATACCTAGACTGCTTTAGTTCCACTACTGCCTTGAATGATAGCCTGACTATTATTTCAATATTGCCATCATCTTCTATTTATGTATTTATTCATATTTATTTATTTATTTTTGTGGCACTGGGGATTGAACTCAGGGCCCTGTGCATGCTAGGCAAGCACTCTACCACTGAGCTACATCCCCAGCCACCTGTCACCTTTTAGATAATAAATTCTCTTGAATCAGAATTCATTCTTTAAATCAAAGTTTAAAGTAACCTGTATTACAGCAAGAACGTAAAGCTTCTAAAACGTTGAGGTGAAGAACTGGTGACTAAGACAATGAGCATCGCAGCTCCATGAAATGGGTGAACGACTCACCTTGAGAGCTATGTGGCTATGATGAATCAGAAAGGCTGCTACCCATACCACTGTCTTGACCAGAGACTTAAGAGAGATGGCATCTTAGTATTTTACACTTCCACAGGTGCAACGAAGCATCCCAAACATGTAGATGATTCAAGCATGGCAAAACTCAACCCCCTGCCAAAACAAACCAACTAGAAGTAAGCT
>RJWM01021560.1:0-13716 GCA_004363535.1 Dasyprocta punctata
GACAAACTGAAATGTACAAAGTTACAAAGAGCTTAGTCCTGCAACATGAAAAATCTTGGGTATCAGATCAATACTCCCAATTAACAGCAATGTGATAATGGCAAGTTAATTAGCATATCTGATTTTATTCCTGCGTTGCTGAAAAAATATTTCTTAGCCATAAAAGAGAACAAAATAAAATATGAATAATATAAAAAGACTCATAAAAGCATATATGAAATGGTAATTTTTACTAGTAGTTTTGAAATTTTATGATGAAGTAATATATAGAAATTGCTAATACCATGAGTGTTAGGCTTAGAATGACTGTCAGTAATTGGCAAGGTGATTTTGGTTAGGTAACTGCATCTCTAATTCTTAGTTTTCTTCTTTGTAAAATAGGTATTAACCATAGTAGTTACTCATGGGATTGTAAGTACAGTAGAATTATTATTATTATTATTTTGCAGTACTGGGGATTGAACTCACAACCTTGCACCTGCTAGGCAGGTGCTTCAGCCACTGAGCCAAACTCCTAGCTCTGAACAGTAGAATTATTAAATGCACATAAAACTCCTATAACTCTGATTCCTATGCAGTCTCATAAGAGACAGATAGTCTTTTCAGGGTGAATAGTACTTCAGAAAAGAAATTTGTCATCTATAGACATTGGTTGGCTAAGAACAAATTTTAATACTCAAAGCAACACAGTCTTGTTCAAAAGCAAGCATGTGAAGGCTGTCAAATAAAGAAGCAGGGCAGAATGCCAAACACACATACACACAGACACACACAGACATGCGTAACACACACATAACAAATGGATTTGTTGAGTATCACTTTCCAAGCTATGTATTTAGAGAAATGCATTTGAAAACAAAATATTATCAAGCTTTTTGTATACTGCCTTGCATCATTCAATTCATACTGGATTTTAATAAACAGAAAGTATTTGTAAGCCGGGAGTGGTGGCGCACGCCTTTAATCCCAGCACTCGGGAGGCTGAGGTAGGCGGAGCGTTGTGAGTTCGAGGCCGGCTTGGGCTACAACGCGAGTGCAAGGCCGGCCTGAGCTACATAGACTGACCCTGCCTCAAAAAACCAGGGCCGGAAGTTTGGCTCAGTGCCTTAAGCGCCTGCCCTTGCAAGCGCGAGGTTGTGAGTTCAATCCCTGGTGCTGCAAAAAAAAAAAAAAAAAAAAAAAGTATTTGTGACTTTCACATTTAAAATAAAGTGAGAATTTTGTAATCTTTACTAGAAAGATGTGTCAAAATATTCATGCTGAAAAATAATTAGAAAAATGGATCTTAAGCAACAGAGAATTTTAATTCATATTTATTTGTATTAAATTCATCTGCTAATGTATACTATGAAATGTGAGATTAAATATGATTTATTTGCTACAAAGATACATTTAAGAAGCCCCTCAGCAACAATAATAAAAAAATTACAATAAAAATTAAAAGGAGACAGATGTATGTATACCTGGGTATACATATACACATACATAGGAAGTAACAAACTCCTCCTGCCTTAGGCCACATCTATCTGGTTCTGCCCCATTCAACCACCACAGGTGCAGTAATTCAAGCTTTACAGGATAAAATGTCCCAGACTGTGAGAATATTTTGACATCAATAATAATGAAATACCATGTGGTTCAGTTTCCAGAAACAAAACCAAACAAAGGAATGCTATACGAGCCAGGTTTAAGGCTTTCACTAAGGTACTCCAAAGAGTTAGTGAAACCCAAGGAAATAAACAAGCATCTAATTTTATGTTTGAGGATTTATCAGAGTCAAAAGAGTTTCTGGGCTCAAAAAGCCAGCAAGACAGTTTGGTTAATTGTTTTCTGAAGCAAGATAATTTAAAAAACACAATGCCATTAAAGAAATGTGAATAACTTTCAAACTGGAATGTACGTATTTTTTCATTTTCTTTGATAGCCAAATTATGTGAAATATTATTTAAAACATTAGAACATAGTCCAAAGACTTTCTGTAAACATTAGAAAATGAGACACAAACAATCTTTTACTCTTAATTGTATATGTTCTACACTAATATATTTTTGATGCATCATGTTCCTCTAGACATATACTATAAATAATCCCAAAAACTTAACTATATTTTCCAGGTAATTTTAAATTTAAAATCAATGCATTACAGTATTATAGGATATAACTTTCAAAATCACTTTTCCTCCTTATAAGGTAATCACTTGTTTGGAAGGCATCTTTCATTAACTAACTTTTGAAATTTTAAACTAAATGTAATAATTTGAGATAAAATACCAACAAAAGTTTCTTTGAAGAAAGTAAGAAATGTAGCTGCTTATACAGTGAAATAAGAACGTCTGAATGTTAAAAAATAGCAGCAGAAATTGAAAAGAAGGATTTAGAATTAGAAATGAACTTCTAATTGGGAATTCTCTTGGTTGTTCTATGGTTTGTTTCTTCTACCTCACAGTAGGGGTAATGGTATCTCATCACAGTGTGGTTCTACACAGTAAACATGTCACTGCCAACACTGGGAAGAGTGTCAAAAATCACTAACAAGATTCCCCCAGAAGTCAGGGAAGAAGGTTGAAATGTATGCAAAGGAAGGAGAAACTACACATGTTCTAGCAGAGGGCTTACATAGAGATGAAAAGGAGAATGTATGTCTTTACTTGATTAGATCTCATGCAGAATTTTTATAGAAAAAGTTGTAAGTATAAATGCATGAAGGACTAGGGTAGTATTGTGGTAGTGGATTTGAGTCACTTAGATTCTTTTCCTCATTTGTTCTTTAGAACATTTGTTCTTTGATGAGCTGCAAATGTGGAAACAAAAAAAATGGAGATAAAAGTTTAAAAAAATGTAATGAGGAACACTCCAAGACACAAAGATGGAGATCAGAACCTTATAGATTGAAGAGTTAAATTCTTTACATTCCTTGTAATGATGAGGGTTACTGAAGGAACTTCTGTACTGACCAATATTATTTCATTTTTATAGCTGTGAAAGGAAGCTTTCACAGTGCTTCTCTGTGCTAGTTTTTTTTAAACTGCTCAGGGTTGAAGAATCTGTTTCTTTTTTCATCAACTATGTATAGATTTTATAAAAAGTGATATGAAAAATGCCACAAAAATTGTCTTGAATTTTCTTGAAGGGTAATAAGATGTTAGTGGGAAGATATGTTATAATTTTAACATACCTGCACAAATAAACTCATTACTCTTCAATTTTGAATGGAAAAGTTAAGAATGCTCATGATTAGTTTTATTGATCCATTGCAGCAAACTTTTCAATCACTCAGTAAGAGTGAACATACATTTGAATCCACATTCAAATTGCAAATAGTCTTTCAATTTCTTTTAGTAAATGATTATTTGTAATATGTAATGCATTTCATGTACAGAACATAAAAATAACACAGACAATTCTTAAAGAATTTTTATGTCACTTGATTTTATATAAGAAACAGCTCAAAATATTGTGGCAGAAAAGAGAGCCATGTTACTATCCTCAAAAATACTATGGATCTGGAATGCAAACAAAGGAAGTTGATATGTTTTTCCTTCATGATGTTTTGACTCAATGGGAAGAATCAAAATATATGCGTACTGAAATATGCTGGAGCCTCTTCCATTACGGCTTTGCACAGGGGCTCAGTTTGTATCTTTGGAAACTGGGTGGAGTTGAGTGAGATTGAGGCACAGGTTTCCATTTTTACCTGTCACAGTGTTACAAATGACTGTTGTGGAACATTTCTAAATTATTTCTCATTTGATAAAAATAAAAAGGAGTAAACTATAAAATTGTTCTTCTGCTCTATTTTCCCCAGTGGTAATGAATTTATTATCTTGACATATGAGTCAGTAGAGATGACAATGTTATTTTTCAGCCTGTGTGGAAATGATTTTTGAATAAAAAGGACAGTGTGTACATTGCTAATAGGAGCACTTTCTATCCTTGGCACACCAGTTTGGAACTCTGCACACATAATTCAGAGACATATTGTTGCATGTTGACTAAAGTATATAGAGCAGCTCAAGTACAACATGGTATTTTGTTAACTGTTTGTAGGCAAGTGTTTGTAAAGACTGATTGAGAACTATGAAACAGATACAATTAGATATGTAGACCAAAATATGTAATATACAAATAAATTTTCTTGGCTAATATCAGTTATAAGTGGTCAATGATACTGAAATGGAAATAAAAGAATATTCACTATAATAATTGTTTTGAATAAAGCAGTGATATGATTTTGATCTAAAATGTACTCCAAAGTCTTGTGTGTTTGGAAATAAAGTCTGGTGCCAAAGGTGAGTTACTGGGAGCATGATTTGAAGGGTACATTCTTCCTTTTTCTGTACTCTCACTGTTTCCTGGCAACCATGAAAGAGCAGATGTTTATTCATACTTCAGTGATGCCATTTTTGCCTTCCAGTAGTGGACTAAATCCTCAGAAGTCATGAGGTAAAATAAACCCTTCCTTTGAGCTGCAGGTAGTGAGAGTTGTGTGGTACTGATGGAAAAGCCGCCTTGCAAGTGCATCCATAGTGAGAGTGGAGTCTTTGCTGTGACTGCGGATGATCACGTGGTTTAGAAGGTTTTGGAATTGGTTTGTAGGTGGAGTTTGGAAATTTTTGGAGAAACAAGCTAGAGAAACCCTGGATTGCTGTAAGCAGGATTTGCTAGGTGGGTCTACTCAGAATTCAGAAGGCTAGAGTGCTAGTAAAAATGTATACAGTAATACCAGGTCTATAAAGTTTCATAAAGGAATAAAGAGTTTGCCAAAAACTGAATTAGATGCCCTGTGTGCTTCATTCCAGCAAGGAGTTTCTCTACATTTTGCCATGTGCTAAGACTGAGTAAGGATGAATTTAAAAGGAGAGAACTAATTCTCTGGGAAAGGAAATTTCAAAGCAGCCCAATGTTTAGTGTATGGCTTGCATACTTCTGGCTCCTTGACCTTAATTTACAGTTGAAATTAGTAGTAAATAATAGAGTGAAAAGTTGTATAATGTTTTCTGCTTCACCTCAAAGGAAAATTGAGGCCATGGAGTTTGTATGTTTTGGAAACATTAGTAATTATAAGAAATCATATAATCTGCATCTGAAAAATGAAAAAAGCAGCTTGAAGACCTCTCAGAAACTGACCAGATCTTACTTCCAGGGCCAAATGTGAAAAAGAATACATTCATTTGAAAGAATTTTTGCTTTGAGAAGAGAGCTCTAGGACACCCTGCTCATTTAAATGCCATGACAAAAAGGTTTCCTTGAGTTCATCCATCAAGGCACTCGGACACTGTGTAACCCTGATTCTGGAAGGGTGCTGCTCAAGCTAGCAGTCGACATTGATGTCTAGGTGGTGATAGTTTTTCAGGCACACTGAACACAAGAGTGGTGTTGTCATGGAGGCTTCCACCCAGGTTTTAGAAAGAAGACCTGGCAAGCCAGAAAAAATATGTGACAGAACCACAGCCCCGGACAGGAGCCCCTGAAGTCATGGTGCTAAATCTATGAAGGTGAAGGTGCAGGTTGCTGTGGGGACCACAGGAAGCTGGAGATTGAAGGAATATGGTTTGTTGAGGAAAACAGAAGAGACAGAGCAGATCTTGTGCAAGAGAATGGTCAAATGGGCTGCAGCAAACAAGGCCATAGTGTTGTGATTCCCAAAACTGACCCCAACTGACCACAATCTGCCCCTCCTCCTGGATACAGGAATTGCAGTATTTAATGTTTGGTCTGCTGAGTTATGAACTTGCTTTGAATCAATTCCATTCTATCTCCCATTCTTCCTTCTTAGAATGGAAATGTTTACCTTCTGTAATTAAATGTTGAATGCATGCCTATTTTTAATTTTCACACAGAATCAGAGCAAATAATTTGCTTTGAGTCTTTGAGGATAATATGGACTTGAAATTTTTAGCAAGAACAGTTAGAATTTCAGTGATTCTTAGAGATGTTCCTAACCATGGACTGAATGCCCTGAAACCAGGCATCAAAAATGAATCTTTCCTCCCTTAAATTGTGAGTGCCAGGCACTGTGTCCCAGTTTTGGGACATGAGAATAATACAGACTATATAATTTAATTTAGATTTATCTATATATGAAAATTTTAACAATAGATTACCAGAGTGGAGTAAAAAACAATGACTTTGGAATTAAGACACTGTAGCTCTGTCTCCAGATGCCTGTGAGCTCTGCAAGAGTTGCATTTATGAAACAGAATCCTAAAGGCTAATGTTCAGGACTTTCAGAACTTTTATTGCCATCAGTTGTATCCTGATATTGAGAAATTCTTCAAAGCCTTTTCTCTGTATCATTTTAAATCAGGTACTTCCTACAAAATGCTCAAGTCAAATTTGAGAGAACAAAAACCTGTTGATGATATAGAGACACCCTGGATGTAAGATTAAGGTAGAAGGATCCCGCATGTACATTTGGGATGCATGAACATCTGTTGGGATATCTCCCTTTGAGAATCATGCTATTTGGAAAAGTCAACCACTTTTTGCTTATTTCTAGTGAAAACAATAAGGAGAAAATTATACCTCCACCATCTTAAGTAATGACTTATGGCTTTCCTTGTATTTTCCTTCAGAAGCTGTGATAGTGTCATTTTCACCTTCGTAATTTCTGTAAAGCTAACTTTGTCCCACAGTTTGGCACTTACTCATGGAGATAGTGTTTGATAGCTGAAGATGGAAACAAGTTCCCGTAATGATTCTGAGTAAACTTCCATATTCTTACCTGCTACCAGGATGAGGAGCTCCTAGCCATAATTTGTGCCTCTGTTGTGTTAAAAGATATTTTTGGTCCCATGATCAATAAGCCCCTCTGAAAGTGCTGAACAACAGCTCTGATGTATGTAGTCATTGTGTACTATCACAGGCCATTAGAAAATCGAATATGGCAAGGTCTCCTCATAGAATCCTTGTAAATATGCTCACAATATATCCGTGTTTATTGTATATATGGAGTAGTACACTTAACTACTCACAGAGCACCAGTTGAATAAATTTAACAAAAAAGGAAGATGAGGAATGGTACTTTAAAAAGAAGCAAAAAGAGTAAAGAAAATCTAACATATACAAATTTATATGTAGTAATCCCTAAACTGATCTTATGTCATTTTATTTAATCTGAGAACATCCTTATTAATGTATGCAACTTTATAAGCAGCTGTGATAGTTAAATGATTATGTCAACTTGAGTAGCAAGCACCCAATGAAGTTGGATCAGCATAGTTATGTGTGTGTCTGAGGAGAATTGCTGAAGACAGAAGACCCACCTAGGGTGACTTAATGCCTCAGTGGTATAAAGAGGAAATGAATAAGGAGAGATTGCTTCTGTTTCTTTGGAGGTCTCTGGTGTTTGCCTTCACCTTGGATGTCACCTCCTGGCTTCCAGACCAGACTCCTCAGCCTCCCAGCACAAACCCTTTGGTCTCCTGTATGGACTCGCCTGCACACTACACTGAGCTTGAACCTGAACTGGATTCTTTGGATCTGCAGCACACAGACAGACCTTTTGTTGCAGGAAATTTCCTAAGCCAAGCCAAGCCAAACCACACCAAACCAAAAGGAACACTTTGCACCAAGGAGATAAAAAGGCAGCATTTAATCTTTACACCAGTGGACTTTTGCAGGGATAATTCTTCCTTAGCAATGGCCCCAAATCCAGGAGTTTAGTCTATATAGAATTAGAAGTAGCAGGTACAAATCAAGTGACCAAATGTTACATGATTGGTTACATATATTGAATCATATATTGACAGATAGGCTAGTCTTGGAACAATAGAAACATTCCAGGAACCAGGGGAGGGGGCTCTTACAGAATGACTGTACTTGAGTGCATTACCATAATACAGAAATTGTTCCAGAGAGAGCAGCTTGACTGAATGAGACTGGTTAATCATATTACTATAATATAGGAGTTGTTCCAGAGAGAGAAACTTGACTGAATGAGCACAGGTCAGCCCAAGATGCCTTAAGGTATAGGCAATCACTCTGACATTGTCAGGGTCAACTGAATTTACCAGAGACAGCAGGACAGCAACTTGGTCGATCTTCCAATTAATCATGAAATATCTGTAAGTTTGTTATTTTGCTCCAACACTTTCACACTCTTCCACGCTGGACTTTGTGGATGGACATTGTAAACCCATCTTGTAAATTCTTACATATTTTTATCTGTTACATTAAATCTGCTTACTTACTAAGCATTGATTGACAGAGCTCCTTTTATAAGCAGGTAGTCATAGTGTTACAGGCAATTGAGTTAGACAGAAATATTATAGGCAGTCAGACAGGGTTAAGCCCTCAAGGAAACCTGCATAGAGAACCAGATGTCTTGGTGACCTTGGAAGAGACACACACCTCTTGCTGTGGTCCAAATATCAAGACAAAAGGCAAAACAAATGCACCCATATCCTAAGGATTAATATTCTAAATAGTTCTTTATCACCCTGAGGAAGTCAGGAGTCAGCATCCCACCCTTTTACAGGAAGAGTCATTATCATTAAGTATCCCCACTTACTATATGACTTGCTTCCCTATTTGTCCTTGATTTAATCAATTCTACCTGAGCAATTAATCTTATTGGTTAACCATGATTATGTCCGAAATTATGCCCGTCTGCCTTGCGAGTTCCCAGTTTTCCCCATCATGGTTTTATTCTATAAAAGTCCCTAAAAATGACAGAGTCTTTGGCAACCCACTCAGGCCCCCTTCTGTCCCTCAGACAGAAGCTTTCTTTCTCTCAATAAATATCTTCTGCTCTTACCCTCCATTGTTCCTAAAATTCATTCTTCGATTTTAGAGAACACAAACTCGCACTGTACGTGTAGTAGGTTGGGAGTCTCATTACCCCACATCATTTGGAGGTCTGAGATAGTTTTTCCTATATCAGTAGTAACTGAATTCCCTGAAAAAGAGAGCTCTATCATTTAACTATTGAACATAACAGAGGCATAAAAAGTTACTGGAGCTCAAGTGGAATGAAAATTGTGAAAACCATAAAAAGAACAAGGACATTTTGATGTTAGAAAGACACTTGTTAAAAGTGCAGAAAAAGATGTACAGAAGTACTTTGAGTATAAAATTAAAATAAAGCCAATTGAGAAATAGTCCTTTTCTTGTGTTATCATTTTCTCATCTCATGTTACTTTTGTTCTTCTGTGTTAAAAACAAAATATAAAATTCTCTTAATCCCATGTTAGCCTCCAACTACCCCTGCATTTCTTTGCTTTCTTTGAATCAAACTCATAGACAGTGTTAGCTACATTCCAGCTTGTATCTTTTCCTCAAATCTGCTCTAGTGATACTTTAACCACCAGCTCATCAGACTGTTGTTGCCTATTTTACTAAATATCTTTGTTACAGGCAGCTGAGTTAGTTTGAAATATTATAGACAGTCAGACAGGGCTATGTCCTCAAAGGAGCCAGTGCAGAAGCCCAGATAACTTTGCAACTGTGGGGGAGACAGACACCTCCTGCTGTGGGCCAGGCCTCAAGACAAAAAATCAAACAAATGCACCCATATCCTGAGGACTGATATTCTAAATAGTTCTCTATCACCCTGAGGAAACCAGGAGTCACTATCCCAACCTTCTACAGGAAGAGTCACTGCTTCTTAAGAATGCCCACTTTCTACATGATTAGCTTCCCCATTTGTCCCTGATTTAATCAGTTTTACCTGAGCAATTAAATCTTATTGGTTAGCCATAGTTATGTACCACCTTATGCCCACCTTGAGAGTTCCCAGGTTTTCCTCATCTTGGTCCTGGCTTAACTTGTGGTTTTACTCTATATAAATCTCTGGAAAAGACAGTCTTTGGCAACCCGCTTGGGACCCCTTCTGTCTCTCAGACAGAAGCTTTCTTTCTTTCAATAAATATATCCTGCTCTTAACCTCTGTTGTTCGTAAAATTCATTCTTTAGTTTTAGAGAACACAAGCTCTAAAACAGACAAGAACAGGTTGGGAGTTTCATTCCCCTATATCACCTTTACTTTCCCATAAATTGCATGGCAAATCTAAATTGGTTTATTATGATTAGCAAACCCTGTCATTTTTTTCTTGAAAAATCCTTTCTCATTACATGAAATACTTTATCATGACAGTTTTTAAGGAAATGAATAAACTTACAGTCTTTCCTAATTCTTTTGTCTGAAACTACACATTTATTTCATTATTCAACTTTTGTGATGAATGTCTTAACATTTTTCATAAGAGCTGGGAGATATGGAGTGGGGCTAAAGCTATCTCTGATAAAGAAATATCATATTCGTTAGCTGAGAAAGAGGAATGCTTAGTTATTTTTATTTTTTTGTTTTAGTCTAGGTTTAAATATGATAATCTCATTTAGAATATTTGTTTTTATTAGTATGTGTTTACATAACATAATGCTTACCTTCATTGTGGGGAGTTGGTATGTGTACACTCTCTTCTCATTCTCCCCTGGAAATTGTTTACTTGGTAGGTGAATTGCCTTTGACCTAGGTGTTCTGTGATGAATGACAATGGAACTGAGCAGATCTAAAATAGCTTCTCCCAATGCGTGCGTGCGTGCGTGCGTGCGTGTGTGTGTGTGTTTGTACAAGGAATTGAACTCAGGACCTTGCACTTGCCAGGCAGGCACTGTGCCACTGAGCTACTCTCCAGGCCTGGCCCTGCTTTTTCCACTCTCATTCTGTATTCAAAATGTAGTAAAACAAGAAACCTGTAATTAGTGGAAATAGAACATAATACAGTTTTTCCAATTGTAAGGATAATTTCAAGTTCTGTGATCTTGCTTGCTTCACTTGTAAATAAAATTGGCATCACAGAACTTCCTTAGGGGTTCGAAAGAAACTGTTTGTAAGATCACTTTTAAAAGATGGTATTTTCTCTGAATGTCCATCCTTAGATTAGGCCTGGATCTCATAAACACTTCTTTTTGGCTAGTTTGCCTGGATTTAGAATTTGCTGCCCTCTGGTGGATGCTGTTTGGGAATAACAGACTCTAAATCTACATCATTAGTTTCATAATTTTACCAGTGGAGTAAAATTCATCTAGATATACTTGTATAATAGATATGCTGTTACTTTTATACAAATATATAACATACAGACGTATAAAATATAAAGCAGACTGTGTGCACATATATACAGAGATTCACAAAACCAAGATGAAAAAAGCTCAGAAAATATTTAACAAGAAAATTTACATCAGCTTTCTAACCACTAATTTTCTTGCTATTTATAAGAAGACCTTTCCAGGTTAGATGAGTGCCATTTACAAATATGTGCTAAAATAAGCATGTGAGAGCATTAAAAATTTATTCAGATTTCTTTAGCAACTCTTTGGATCCATTCACATGTTGCCTAAAATAATTTCAGACAGTAAGCCTCTACTTTAGAATATAGTTCTAGTGTATCAGACTACTGCCTATCAAGTTGAATTGCCCTAATAAATTTGTTCCTCTTGGCTGAGAATATGATTGGTTGGTTTTTATTCAATGTTTAGTAATTTTAAAAAGTTTATCAAAGCCGGGCGTGGTGGCGCATGCCTTTAATCCCAGCACTCGGGAGGCTGAGGTAGGCGGAGCGTTGTGAGTTCGAGGCCGGCTTGGGCTACAACGCGAGCACAAGGCCGGCCTGAGCTACATAGTGCGACCCTGCCTCAAAAAAAACCAGGACTGGGAGTTTGGCTCAGTGCCTTAAGCACCTGCCCTGGCAGGCGCGAGGTTGTGAGTTCAATCCCCGGTGCTAAAAAAAAAAAAAAAAAAAAAAAAAAAAAAAAAAAAAAAAAAAAAAAAAAAAAAAAATTAAAAAGTTTATCAAATATTCTCAGGGAGAAATGATAAACAATTCTAAAATAACACTTAATATTACATAAAGTTCTACTTTCATAGTTTCAGAAGACAAAAGAAAAAAGATATGCAATTATTGAAATAAAGCATTTGTGTCTTTCTCAAGAATTTTGCAAACTAAATATTTCTGTCATCTTTTTTAAAGCGTACTATATATGTCAATAGAAAAAAAAAGCTGTGTGATTTTTTTCTTTTATTGGGGCAGAGGCCAGGACATCACAAGTAACCAGAAAACACATGCCAGGTGATTAGCTTTTCATGCTGATGAGGGCCACTGAGCTAGAGTGAATGGTTGGATAGTTTTGCATTATTTTTGCAGTCAGCTGCCACATCTATGATTACAGTGAGAGACGAGGCAGGTGTCCATTTCTTACACCACGCAGGTGGGATTATCTTAATGGTAAAGCACGTCTTCAAATATATTGAACCAAATTTAAATATTTATTCACAAAAAAATCCCAGTTTAATGTTTTAGTACTATATTTTAATTCTGTACATATTTTTCATTCTACTGTTATGATGCATTTTTACCTCCAGCAGTGTTTTCCTTGAGTTTGTTTCCTTTGTTCTTACTTTTAAATTCACATTTTAGAAACAGGGCAGATCTAACTATTATTTTTTGTCAGTTGTTAAATTTTTCTGATGGGGATTTTGTTTTAAACTTAAGCCAGTTGAGGTGTGAGCTGTAATGCTCTTTTTATATTGCTTTATGAAGAGTTTGGAAATCTTTGTGTTCTCTTCTGGACCCCATGGAATCGTGTCTGTCCACATGCTGCCACACCACTTTTGGAAGTATTTCTGGAATTTCTCTTTTGTGAGTATCTTCAGTTGTGCTGTGTTTGCTGCCTCAATGCTCTGAGTCAACTCAAATTATTTACCTGTCATGGTCATTTTGCTTTAGTGAAGAAGCAAAATTCTCTCAGGGTCAGATCTGGTGGTAAATAGGATGGGTGAGGACACACAGTAATATTTTTATGAGCTCTCCTTTCTGTTAGATGGCAAGTGGCCCAGTGGTCACTGTATTTTGTTTATTCCATCACATAAAGACACTCCAAGAAGAGGACTTCAGGAAATCTTCCACAAAGCAGTAGCAATGAGAGATGAGTGTGCTGGAAGCCAGGGGACTATTCTGAGGAGAATTAATGGCAACATGTGTACACTCTAGTAATTTTTTTTACCTCATTTCTCACCATAGAATTTGATCATACAACTTACTAGGTATTCTTCCTTATAAGAAGGCAGATTTTAACTTTCTTTTATTTGACATTCTATGGGAGTTGACTCAAGATATAAGACATGGTAACAAGTGCCTGCCTGGCAAACCCGGAGTCGTGAGATTGTTCCCTGGTAACAAAAAACAAAACAAAACAACAACAACAGCAACAAACAATCTGGTATACTGAAGAAGAAATATAGACATGCTACTTTGGTGAATGCAAGCATTTCCTCCAGTTATACTAAAATAAATGCAGCTATAAATGTTATCTGTTTAGCTGGGGATATAGCTCAGCAGCACAATGCCTGCCTGACAAGCACAAGGTCATGAGTTCCATTCCCAGCACCAAAGGGGGAAAAAAAAAATTGTTCCCCATTTAAACATCTTTTCCTTTATCATATTTCACTATCCAGTATCCTCGGTCTCATGATCACTTCTTATGCCATATTCAGTACTAGGATATGCAGAAAAAAAGAATGTGGAAAAGTAAAATGAAGAATTTAAAGAGGATGGGAAGAAAAGGACATTTTTTGGTACCAGGGATCGAACTCACAACCTCACACTTGCCAGTCAGGTGCTTACACTGCTGAGCTAAATACCCAGCGTGAAAAAAAGCACTAATTTAATTAATGAAAAAGGCCTCCTTGTGTATATTTCTAAAATGTTTATAATT
>RJWM01021560.1:13816-35236 GCA_004363535.1 Dasyprocta punctata
AGTCTTGCGCCTGCCAGGGCAGGCGCTTAAGCCACTGAGCCAAACTCCCGGCCCTGGTTTTTTGAGGCAGGGTCGCACTATGTAGCTCAGGTCAGCCTTGCACCGCGTTGTAGCCCAAGCCGGCCTCGAACTCACAACGCTCCGCCTACCTCAGCCTCCCGAGTGCTGGGATTAAAGGCGTGCGCCACCACGCCCGGCTTATAGCTTTTTATATATAGTGTCTTGTATTTCATTATAACTTTCCACATATAAATTAATATGAGTTACAAGTAAACATAGATTACACTTTCTTTGTAAGTTTTACATTACTGGTGATACAGTTTTGCTGGAGTACACTATCTAACTTTTCAAATATCTGTTTCCAATATTAATGAGGACATACTTTTTTATGCACTATTTTAAAATGTAATGGAAAAAACTATAACACTATCTTCTAAGTTAAGCTCCTGCTTTATAAGACACTAAAAGTAATATTGTCCTTACTAAGAAAATAGGAAGTAATTTCTCTTTTACTAAATGTCTTTCTTCTTTATCAGAATTGAGTCAGATTTCAAATCACTTTTTTCCCAATGAAAATGACTACATACATTTCTCCTTAGTTCTATTAATGTGTAAATTATATAATGTGATTCTTATTAATGAATACCACTTAGATCTTTTGTTTTGATAATACTTTAGAATTTATTGTTATTTTATTCAATTTCTTGTTTTGTGTTTTGTATAGGAAAAAAGGTGAAAGAAATGTATTACCACCAGTTGGGAAAATGGAAAGGATATTTATAGATAATCAGATCAATTTGTAGTGTCATATTCAGAATTCAAAGGGAAAAACCAAAATTGATAATTGATACTATGAAAAATCAAGTTTAATTACACTGTGGTTGGATGTATAGCATATACACAGCCTATATGCAAATCCTGGACATGTCATTAGGTCTCTGAGAGACACTGGACAAGTTACATGAGCTTCCCATGCCTTAGATATTTTTTATTGAAATGGAGATAACAGTATCGTGTACCTCAAACAGTTGTGGAAACAACTGAATTTATTAATGGACTTATACAATATATTTATAAATGCCACAAAGAACAATACAAGTACTCCAAAATGTCAGATTAGAGAAAATTTAAAATGCAAAGAAATTGTAATTCATATTGAAAAAAAGTAAAATTCACCGCGGAAGGAGTTATTCATGAGGCTGTTACAGGGGAGGGCTCCTTGAGAATGCATTGTGTGATGAGCTGGGGGAAGCGGCTGTCACAATTCCCTTTGCATTTAACCTAGTAAAACCTACACAAGTATAAAGCAGCATCAAAGACAGGCCTAAAGAAATCTTGTGGATGCCAACTGCAATGTCTTAGGGCAGGGCGAGGTCTAGCTCAATGGAGGTTCTTCACATGACAGTTTCAGAGCCCTCTACCAAGGAATGAGGGCAACACCAGTGACCAGCGGAAAGCCGTTTCACAGAATCTATCCACACAGAGCTTATTAGTCAGATTCTCCAGAGAAACAGAAGCAGCAGGATGTGCGTTTGCTTGTGTGTGAGTCTCTGTAAAGAGACAAGGACAGAGAGGGGGCAATCAAGGGAAATGACTCAACTCATTTCAGAGAAATAAGAACTTCAGAGTCTGCAGGACAGGCCAGCAACCTGAAGAAAAGGGTTTCAATTTGAGTTTAAAACCAGTCTGCTAGCAAAATTCCTTCTTACCTAAGTGAGATTAGTCTTTGTTCTTTAAAGGCCTTCAACTAAAAAAATTAGGTACATTCACATTGTAGAAAGTAATGTGATAACATATTAATCTCATTCAAAAAACACCTCGTCAGAAATATCCAGAATACTGCTTGAAAAGTTATCTGGGCATTATGTCACTCAAGCTGACCACAAAATTAACCTTCACATGGAGACATGGAGATGACTTTAAAACTCTTGAGTTACATCTGGGAGGTCATAAATAAGGTCTCCTGTTAAAATATTTTCTGGAAGACTTATTTTATGTAGCCACTCAACAAATGATTCAGACAATAAGAATATGAGAAAAAAATCCATAAAATGTTCTGTCAAACATGCACTAATCATTATTTTTCTACATTATATCTGCACTCTATGAAATGACAAAGAATGTTCATAGTCAAGTATGTTCTTGATCAATTTTTCTTTTTTATTACTACATGTTGTAGTACTTAAAGATTGCTTTTCTTGTGAGGGGTTGGTCTGTGTACATGACATGTGTCTCTGGAGTGACTGCTACCTAATATAGTCTGTTTAAAATTTGTTATCTCCTTTGTTTGTCCATTACAATAAAGAATGGTGATGCTCCATCTCACTACGTAGATATGACAGTAAATATGGTGCATTTGGGATGCTAAGTCAAAATACATACTAAAATAATTCAGTAAGAAAAAAGAAACATGTCTTCAAGGGTATGACTTCAAAACATTTATTTATCAAAACATGTCTTCAAGGGTATGACTTCAAAACATTTATTTATCAAAACATTTATTTATCAAATTATTACCTTTTCTAATAAATTATAAACCAACAAAATCACCCATCATCATCACTGTTCAGCGTTGTGGTTGTTAAACTTTAGGGTCAACTTGACTGGATTAGAAATATTTAGAAAATTAGAAAACCACAGTTCTGGATGTGTCTCTGAGGGGATTTCCAGAGAGCACTGGCACTGGCACCACAATGGAGGGAGACTCCTGCCACTGAATGTGGCCAACCTCATCCAGGAGGCTGTGGGCCCAGCTGGAACAAAGGGGAAGAAAGAGGGAGGCTGCCAGTGCGAGTTCGCTTTCTCTCTTCTTGGTTGACCTGAGGTTGAGCAGATTTGCTCTGCCATTCCCTTCAGCTGGGACCTTTCTGCCTTGCCACTGGCCAACAGTGGGAGAGCTTGCTGATCACAACAGCAGATGTCTGAAATGATGAGCCAAAACTAGGGTCCTTCCTGATTGTAAGATTTCATTCTCAAGTATTTTATCACATCACTGGAAAGCTAAGATGAGAAGTCAATCGGCATAAAATAAAATTTTTATTTTAATTAAACTATTCAGTAATTAATAATAATTTGATGTTATATTAACTTTAGAAACTTTAGTCATATATTTCTTAGCAATAATCCCAAGATTACAATTATTTCAGATACATTCCTTATAGATAACAAAGGCAATATTCAATGCAAATAGTTTATGAGTACCTATGGGAGAATATACCTTTAACTGAAGGTTAATCTGGTTCATTAGGTAGTGGGTATCCTTACTAAGTGGAAATAAATCTATTTAATCTTTTCTTTATTTAAGATCATATTGTTTAACACACCCCTTTAAGCCAGCTGGGATTTATTTAAGCTCAATTTCTTCTCGGTGGTAATGTGTGCCACTAAAGTTTCTCCCAGAAATTTCAGGTAAGTTATTTGGAACTATATAATAATCCAGCACATAAAGTAAATTTGAGCTTTCATATTTTCTTTTAAAAGAACCATCACTGAAATTTTGTAGTTTAACTTGAAATTTGTATCATTGCTTGGCCTTGAAAAAGTTTTCAGTCCTATTCTATAATAATTGGAGAGGTCTTTTAACCCAGATTTTATACTTTAGGACAATTGTATACAAACCCAGAGATGTGCATTATATTGCTGTACATGGAGAGTTTTCTTTAGGTATGAATTCATTGCAGTTTTTCATGGCTTAGCTTGTAAACCTAGTTCCTTCCATTGGACAGTTAATTGCTCCTTAGTTGGGTAATACATGAGAAAAAAAAACAAGGTTTAGGCTAATACATGGCAAAGACAAGGATGAGTCTCACAATGGACTCCTGTGGTCTTTAGTGCAGCATGTGTGTAAGAGGAGGTAAGATCCAGCCTTTGGTGATACTTTATTTTGCTAGTATTGGGCAATGAATTTTAAAATATTCAGGCACTTTCAAATTCATGTATTTTAACAGAGATCATGAATTTTACATAAAGTCAAATTTGTTTATTTAAAAAGAGAAGCAAGACAATGCTTTTCTGTAGAAAGTTCCCTGATAAAGCAATCTCCAACTTTATTAATATAATTGTTAAGACAATGTCGAATTTTAGTAACACAAATTCCTTATTCCCTCCCTTTGTGTGTAAGCAAACTACATATTTTATTATGATTGATGATGATACAATATTTGACTATGCTAGCTTCTTTGTAAAATATGTTAGTAGTCTCTGAATTCACTAGCTTTTGGAAGCATATTAATCATATTTTTTACTATCATTTTCTTCAGAAATTTTCTGCAAACAGCAAATAGCTTCTTGAATTATCTTAAAGTCAGAATAATCAAAATCAAATGGTCAAACCTTCATTGTGGCATATATTTTCCATCCTTTTTAGGTAGTTCTTGTCAGTATTACTTTTTATTTAGTTTTCTATGTAATTAAAAAAACACAATACAGCCTAAAATTTGATTTTCATAGGTTGAGAACTTTCTTAATACCAGACATATATCTTGAAAGTCTAATCCAACATTAAGCTTCTTTTATGGAACAGTAATGATTTCCTTTGTGAGTACCGCTGAGTACAGACATCCAGGTTATTTACATTTCAAAACGAGTATCAAAATCACATCACTCATGAAGACATTGCTATTGTCTGTTCTTCAATTACTATCCCCCCCATTTGCAAGCAATTCCTACTTTATATAACACTTTAAACATTTTACCTGTGTTATTTCATGTAAGACACTTGTCATTTTCTTTAAGCAGGGCAAGGAGAATGGATTACGTCAGATTTTAAACAGTTTTCACTCCAAGCATCTAACTTGTTTGTGAATGAAAACAATTGTATTTATTTAAATACATTATATGTTACAGAAGTTATTACATTTCAGTTTCTGGTCTGCGTTATGTAGTAAAATGCATGTTCTACATTTTGTTTTATTACTATATACTCAATAGATTCATAATTTTACTAAATGTTGAATTTTATATATGAAAATAAACGTGTTATGAGTGTCTAGAATCATAATAAAGTATGACTATATGGTTGCATTGATTCTGAAATCTAAGTGCTGATGTTTTGATGTTTTGTGTCCTGTGTATAGTATTCTTACCCTTCACTCACAGACTCTAGAATCATGTGTAAAAACATCTGTTGGATTCATCTTTCTTCTAGTAGGGAGTGTTGTGCCCAGTAAAAACACATTTTAACTGAAAAAAAAAAGACTTTTTTTAGTTGTCTGAAACTTGATCTGATTCCATGGTAGTAAATAAAATGGAAAAAATGATAACAGTGAATCATAAAAATTTTCTATTCCAGTGAATGATGACGGTTATTTCAGAGCCTGCTGCCCCCTACTCTGGGCCTGATTGACATTAGCAGGTGTCTGTTTGGTGCACACTGTTGAACTGTTTAGAGAAAGCCTTGAATTTAAATGTATCCAAAGGAATTTTATGATAACTTTGCTAAACTTAGAAATGTACATGTTCAAGTTAGCGGTTCCAATAAAATGGTGTTTCGTTACTGATTTTCTTTGGTGACAGGAGAGCATCAGAAGTGATAATTTTAAGGGATCACTAAAATTAAAAATTTCTATAAAATTATTAACACTATGATGACATCTCTGCTTATTGACAGGCATACACATGCACAATTTTCATAAAGAACGTATGGCTGTTTGAATTTGCCCTACATTATCCAATGTGTTACAGATTTTTATTGTGGTGGTGTGTTTCAGGCTGCCTTTAACTCAGATGGATCAGTTAGAATTAGTGAGGACACATAGCATATTCTGGTAAGGGAGTCCATCGTCCTGGGTAACACACGGGCTCGAGGAGACAGGGATCTTAAAAGTTGTCAGTAAGGATTAATTCTTCGCTTATGTTGTTTTGTGAACTTTGCAAGTGATATAATATCTCTAAATGGTGGTTCCCTCTCTGATATAGGAATAATTATAACATTTGCTTAATTGAATCTCACAAAATGAGAGATTAATGAGATTAACATATGTGAAACATTTGTGGCAATGTCATATAGCGAGGGCTTAATAAATACTAGCACTTTCAGAAGATAGAGTCTGAAAGTAACATTATTCATCCAGAGTACCTAGCTCTTGAAGAGTACTGTTAATAAAAAAATGTGCTAGAATCAGCCTTTCTCTTACGATAGACCCTATTCACTAGTACCATCCATATGTATTGCACATATTACTTGTATATGAGTTTATTCATGTAATAATGATATTTTTCTCAGTGATAATTCACATAATTTCTTTGTTATTGCATTAGCAACACACATACCATATTTTTATAAATATCCTTTGCAAAAGTCTTATCAACTATTGGTATTATAATAGTGTGCAACTATTGGAATTATATGAATCTACTCCGTATCAAAATACCTTACAGAATTAGCATCTCTGCATGTCTGAGTGAATTCTGTTCCAATCTGAGGTTCCATCATGTAGCACTAAGTATAAAGTTGAGATATAAAAAAGCTTTAATAAGTGTAATGAAAAAATGTTTGCAAATCTTAGATATAACAATAGGCTGGTAAATCAAGTTCAAGAGAAAAGTTGCAGAGTAGGAATCACAGCACAGTCTACTGCCAACAGTGTGAAAGACATTCATCTTAAATCTGTAATCTTAAACCTGCAATTGCCATCAATAATAGAGCTACCATGACTTACATCATTTGGTAGAGAAGTGTCAAATGTTTGGATCAATATTGAAATTAATTTTTGAACTTCTGTCTTTTTGCTTGAAAGGCAGAAACACTCATTTGCTTCATATCTCCTCAAATCTTCTGCATCAAAACACAGCATGTTAAGGAACATTCTGCTGTTGTCTCTTCATATAAGCCTCCTAGGAACCACTCTTGCTGGGAATATTCTGATTTGGCCAATGGAAGGTAGTCACTGGCTCAATGTTAAGATCATTATTGATGAGCTCATTAAGAGAGAGCATAATGTGACTGTCTTGGTTGCCTCGGGTGCACTTTTCATCACACCATCATCTCGCCCATCTCTAACATTTGAAATATACAAAGTGTCCTTTGGCAAAGAAAGAATAGAAGGAGTGATCAAGGATTTTGTTTTAACGTGGCTGGAAAATAGGCCATCTCCTTCAACCATTTGGAGATTCTATCAGGAAATTGCTAAAGTCATCAAGGATTTCCACATTGTGTCTAGAGAGATCTGTGATGGTGTTCTTAAAAATGAAAAGCTGATGGACAAGCTAAGGAAAGGCAAGTTTGAAGTCCTACTGTCAGATCCAGTATTCCCTTGTGGTGACATAGTAGCTTTAAAGCTGGAAATTCCATTCATCTATTCCTTGAGGTTTTCTCCAGCCTCAAATGTCGAAAAGCACTGCGGGAAGGTACCATACCCTCCTTCCTATGTTCCTGCTATTCTATCAGAACTCACTGACCAGATGACATTTGCTGACAGAGTTAGGAATTTCATCTCTTACCATCTACAGGACTACATGTTTGAAACTCTTTGGAAACCATGGGATGCCTACTACACTAAAGAGCTGGGTATGTAGCAATGTTTGTTTTATTATTTGAATGTGAATAATAGAGTTTTATATCATTTCTCCTCTACTTATCAGTGTCTATTTCTTTATTTTTTTATACTTCTGGGTTCTCTATTAGTACAATTTTTTTTTTTGTGGCACCGGGGATTGAACTCACAACCTCGCACCTGTCAGATAGGCACTTAAGTCACTGAGCCAAACTCCCGGCCCCTCTATCAGTACAATTTAACAAGTAAATGATAAAAGACATTATACTGCAATAATATATTAAAGGGTTTTCTAATTTTATGGACTGAAAGACACCAACTAAATTATTTAATGAACAAAATATGTTAAGAAATATCTTAGTTTAAAAATAAGACTGGGACTCATTTATATATTATTTTAGAAATATCAGTGCTGATTGAAGACATCTGAAAGAAACTGAACTTTCTACAAGCTTATTATTTTTATAGACACATGTTGATGTCTAAGAATACAAATGCATATAAAATCTGATTTATAAATCTATTTTTTTGGTACAAGGGATCAAACTCATGACCTCATGCTTGCTATGATTTATAAATTTAAATGATAAAAAAATACACAACACTTGATCAAGTTTGTTTTGAATTTATGATAAAACATAACCCTTACACAGACTTGTCCATGTTAATCTTATCTGATATTTAGTGTGGTATTGTTTTTATTAAGGAAAATAATCAAATTTTTATACAATTTAGTGTCTAAAGGTCTACGTTGATTATGTACATGAATCTAGGAATCCTTTTAAAAATCAAATAGCTTTGCAGTTTCTTGTATTTCTACATTTATTCTTATATTTCATGTATTTATTCTTCGATAATAGATTTCCTATTGGACATTTGGTTAGATAGTGAGATTATCACAAAGACTGATATAAAATCCCAGGCTTCACAGTTTTCACAGTCAAGCAGAGAACTCAGAAATGTAAAAGAGTTTTTATAGTGTGAATTACCTACTTAACGCGTGTACAAACCACAGGGTGTGTAGAAGAGCTAGATATTGCACAACAGGGAAAGTGTTGTGATCTGAAATGCTTCAGAGATGAACCGATGAATAAGGAAACAGTTACACAGCAAATATTAATTATGCTGCCTTGCAAATATGAGAAGGAAACCATGCCCAGAACTGGACACTTGAAATGTGACAAGGTGTGAATGATACTACTGATGACTTGTTATTCCTGAAGTTGTAATATGTGAAGTGGAAAGAAATGAAGAAAAATGCTAGAGAAATCAAGAGTATAAAGAATGAATGAACCATTACAATGAGTACTTTCAAAGTCTCTATAATGTTAAAGTCTTCGGTTTTTATCTAGGTAACAAATAGAACACATTTAAAAGAATGCAGGATGAGTAAATTTGCATGTTATGTACTATACCAGGAAGCATGCAGTGACAATGCAGAACCCTGAGATCAGGTTACTGTTTTGCTTCAGGGGGACGATGTTAGAACCTGTACTTGGAAACCAGCTAATAGTGGATAAAAATAATATATCTGCGATTACCTACTAACAAAATAGGAAACCAAATACTTTATCCACACTGAAGCTCACTTGTTCAAGAGCATAGAGAAGTAACTCATTCTCCTTCCATCCATCCTTCCTCTTTTCATCTCTAACAGCACTGTTGAAAGGAATACATTAATTAATGTTTGAAAGGATTTTAGAACCACATATGAGAAATGAAAACCAGCAGTAGCTGTTTACCAAGTTTTCTTCATTAAAGCTGGAGGCTGATTGTTGAGGACTGTTAAAAAAGTGAAGAAGAAATTGAAATAATTTTAATATTTCTGACTGCAGTAAATGGTACATGGCATAGTTAATCAGGCTACAGAATATGGCAGACAAAAATTTGGGGAGTAGGAATAATCCATTTGATTTTGTAGATGTCATATATGTGTTTATTTTGTAAATCCAGTAGAGCTGGTTCCATGGATATCTCAAAGATAATAACTTCCATTAGAGATTTAAGCATCATTTACAGGGGATGCTATGTGCATTCTTTTGTCACTTTCACTGTACTTTTGATTTTATGTTTTCTGCTATGCTGTTAAGGTAACGGCTTGATATAGTTCCGTTTTTATAAGCAACATATTCTTCAGAGTCAGTAGTAAATTATTTAAACTTAACCAATAAACTTATAGTTAAAATTAAAATTATCATCACAGGCAGTTAAAATTAAATCATAATGCATAGTTATAGGTCATACTGTAGACAGTCTCTTCAGTGACACATATTAACATTTTATTTTTACTTCAAGATAAACCCCAAAATCACAGGCATAATCCCAATGATATAAAGATAAAATAATGTTTTCTCTTTCTATAACTAGCAATTCTGGTATTATTATATAGTTAATTTTAACTTCACATTATTAGCATCAAAATTTGATTTTATAATTTTGCTTATTTTTTAAAAATATAGTAAGGCCAAGATTCGAAGGATATTCTAGGAATTAAAAGTTGCATGTATACTGCTGAAATTGCACTATTGTCTGATAAGAAGACATTGTAAGACTTAGAACTTTTTGCTAACTAATGAGTGAAAATATTACATGACATTGAAAATCATTTAAAGATGACAAAATGAAAAGGGAAAACTAATGATTCACATGAAAGGAGAAAAATTGAGGTTTCTATTTAGTAATAGCTGATTTTTTGTTATTTTAAAAATTTAATAACAAGACAAAAGAAAGAAATGATACAGGATGTCAAAAAAAGTAGGAAATGAACACTCATTAATATATTGCATATTGTTATCTTAGAAGTAGTTGTTCAGGTTACAAGACTTAGGCATGAAAAAAATGATCAAACAACCAAACAATGAGAGCACAAACTGTTCTTTTGCATGAAGTTACAGAGATTAGTAGTATAGTCATCTGTTTTGTGTGTATATATATATATATGTACACAAATATATGTATACCTATATACATACAATCTGTTCCCTTCTTCCTTTCCCCTATCCCAGTTGTTGTTTCCTTTTGAGTACTTTCCCTTTCATTTTGACAATATCTATAGTGTATTTTGCATCTTATTACTCTTTCAGATTTTTTTACACTAGGGAGACAATATGATATTTACACACGTGAGTTTGATTTATTTCGTTTATGAATATGGTCTCAAGTTGCCTCCATTTACCTATAAAAGCCTCAGGTTTTTATTCTACAAACTTATTCTAAAATAATTGCGAATTTGAACTAGAGGAAGCAAGACACATACACACCAGTTAATGTGTGGATGCAAATGTAATGCATTAAAGTTAATGAATATGATCAAAAGTAATTGAACCAACTATAAGTAATAGACCAATTCATAGCACAAAAGCCATCTGCTTCTACAATAAGCAATGATCCACAAACTTTAAAACATAATTATCTAACACATGTTCAGAAGAGCTAGGCCTACTCTCATTCAGGGAAAATAAGCATAAATACAGTGATTATGTACATGAATTGGCACGTGTCTGGTGACAATATATGGGGATGGACTACACTGTAGAACTAAACCTAGATCTTATTAAACATGGAGAAAGGGGAGAATAAATAGAAAACTTTTATAAGACAATGAAACTGCAGTTTGAAAAAAACTACTTTATGACTCCTTGCATGTAAAAACTAACAGAGATATCTAAATATGTGCACCATTCCAGCTAATGTAACAGGTCAGTGAATTTAGAATATTCCTGAATGATAGTGGATGCTCTCATTTTTGTCTTTTAACTTCTGTCTTTATTAACTACTCATCCTCAAATTTAGAATTATAACTCTCCTAATTATTATGCCCTTTATTCTTATATGTGAAACTGTCCTTCATTTAATCTTCACCAGATTAGAGGCTTAGAATCACATGATCCATTTTATTTTGCTGTTATGTTTAAGATCCTAACAAAATCTCACTGTTCTCTCAGTCTTAAAACATGAGACCAATCTTTCTCAAAAATTTATAGGAACATAATGAAGAGTTGTATCTTCTTTACATCTTACCTTTGTATTTGATTTTGATATTTGGTGCTATTTTATTTTTGGTACTGGGGATTAACTCACAGCATCGCACTTGCCAGGCAGGTGCTTATTGCTGCGGTCTAGACGGGCTAGGTCCACAGAGTCTCTGAAGGTGGGCTGAGCATCGGCGCGTGGAGGACAGACACACAAACAGCTCAGAGACTGTGTGAATCTGTTTTGTTTATTGTTTTTACTATTAATAATGTTAGTACTATTATTATACTCTTATAAACTGTAACAGAATAATTTGTTCTTTTTTTCTGGCAAAGGTTGAAAGTTTAGATAACAAGAATAAGATCAACAGGTGTTTCTATGGTTATATGGTTTTTATGGTTATATGATTTGTCAGCATACATAATTTGTCAGCATAGGCAGAAAGTTTATACTTAGTTAAAGACCTTGAAGTGTGTTTTGGCTACCAGTAGATTACTGATTGGTTTTAAATTGGTTTAATCAAGCTTTTACATTTACCTATGGGAAAAAAATCTCAATAATTGTTTTAAAATATCAATCTTGACTTAGGGAGGTCTAATGTACTATAGGGGGTGGAATTGTTTTAAATGCTCTATTGTGATAGCCTAGCTAAAAGCCTGTAAAACACAAGACCATATTCAGCTATGATTTAGTCCCCCTATCCTCCTGTAATGTTCTCACAGCTGTAAGAATGTGTTATTTACCTTGCTTCTCTCAAAAGACAAAACATAGTAGCATGTTGTCCTCTCTGCATGGAAGTTCCCAGGCAGCCCCAGCCAGCTGGTTATTATTATTATCATCAAAAGCTCTCAAACTTTTACTCTGGCCTTGGCCTCGTCGGTCTGAGTTGGTATCAGACCACTACACCATTAATAGTAGAAAAACATTTTATTAACTATTCTTTTGTTCTTAGGGAGTCTGCACTTTGTTTACTGATTTTATGCATGGGAAAGAAAGAAGAGAAATTTTTTGAACTGGATCAGAGCACAAGTTAACACAGTAGTTCCCAAGAAACATTAACCCATTCCCACAAAGCCAATTTTTATGCTGCGGCCTTTTCTTAGAAAATGTCCTCCTTCCATGTTTGGACTTTGTCAGCAGAACATGGGTCTTTCTTTCTTTTCATGCTTGGACTTTGTTAGCAGAACATGGCTAGAAAAGGACGCAGCAGCTTATGCTGCTGAGCTAAATCCTGGGCTCTTGGTGTCCACTTTCTAATTACATTACGGTCTTCCTACTTACAAAGACTACGTAAGTTTTTCTAATTCTCTTGCTGATGCCAGGAAATGAATGCTCTTATTGAAAAAACCAGGTAAGAAGTAAAAGTTCTGGTGAAATTGATTAATTTTTGTAGAAGCTATTATAGTATGTAATGAGAATGATCTATATTAATTTTAAAAGATTTTCTCCCTCACTGCAACTTGAATTTACAATTGCTTAAACTCTTCAATTAATATCTTTGAAATGAATCCATTACTTTCTTAAAGATTACTTCTCAGTGGTAAAATGTAATAAGAACTTTCAACTAGGTTCTTAGTATCTGCTAATTGTTAGGAATTGAATATTATAATGTCCAAATTTCTTATTTTGTTGAAGCCATGAGGACTTAGTTCAAACTCATGTATATTCTAATAATGTTGTCACTTAACATATGATGAATTGTTCCATTTCACTGTGCGCCATTGTAAGTGATTTATATATGTATTTTTTTCTACTTCTCCTTGCAATGAATTTGTTGTATTTCAATACAAGAAAATCTCATCACCACAGGAGAGAATGTTGACGTTTCAAAATATCAGGCGTGTTAAAATAAAATCACACAACCAGGAGTTTGAAGTGTTACTCAAACTAAAATCTTCACTTGATCTTAGCCAAAAGGCTGAGATGTGATCAAACTAAAATCTTGCTTATACCAAAGCTTGCTTGATCTTTTACTCTAGATGTTTTATTCTCACCAATTTAAGTTTCAGTTGAAAATTTAACAATTATTCACTATTTTTTGTTAAACTTTCCTAGGTACTTTTTTCTTTTTAAGGCATTTAGCTTTGAAATACCTCAGACTGTTTCTTGCCTATATTTAACTTGCTGGGTGGAGCATAACCACCCCGTGGTTTCACTAGATAACTTAATATTTATTCCTTAAAGGATTATTTCAGTGTGACTCTTTTTTTTTGGGCATATTGTCTGAGGTTATTCTTTCTGGCTTTATGAGAACTGTGTAAGGAACACCTCCCTGAAAATGTGAAATATTTGTAGAATTAAAAAATGTTTGTTGATAATTGAACAATGTAAATTTTATTATTATTTACATACTATTGAGACAAATGCCAACAAAGCTATGCACACATTTAAGAGAATAATATGACAAACTTATAAAATAAAATATTTATGATCTGTAAGCATTATGTATTATTACCAGCAGTTTTCTCCATTGATCACTGTGAGAACAAGCAGGACTTTACTTGAATCACTTTATTTTTTGTGCTATTAAAGATTGAACACAGGGACTATCCACTGGAGTATAATGCCAGATCATTCATTCATTCATTCATTCATTCATTTAAAGATGAGTGTTTCCCAGGCTCATCTTGAACTTGCAGTCCTCTTTTCCCCAGAGTCCTGATTTAAAGGAGTACTTCATCACACCTGATTTTCAGAACATTTTTGATGTATCATGCTTATTTCTATATATGTTACATAAGAATAATCCTGTAATAGCATATTGTATATCTTTAATATTGGTTTACTTATAAAATATATGGTTAATCTTTAAAAAGTAATGCAATCCATAAAAACAGTATACTTTCTTCAAAAAAGAATGATTATAATATTCAGATGTTTGCATCAACTAGCTGCTCATTGAGTACCAGTAATTAATGTAAAATAAAGTGCAAGAGAAAGAAAGGTATCATTTTAAACTACAGAGCTTTATTTTAGTCATGAAATCAGACATCTTTTATTTGAGTTATTCTTTTTTCCATTAATGAAAATTTAACTCTGTAATTTAGTCCCTGAACATAATTTATCTTTGAAAAGTTTTAACTTTTGAACTTGCAATTTTGAAATATTACAAGAATATAGAAAATAAGACAAGATAACAGACACCCATATTTACAAAAAAGGAGTTAAAACCATAATATCCAAGTATAATTTCAAAGAAAGAGAACACATATATCTTCTATTAACTGATTACACTACCTGTTATTCTTCACTTCAATAAAGTCAGATTTTAATGTTTTATAAGGATGACCTAATATTAACTGTATCTTTATAACCTTCCATCTGTTTTAATCTGATATAATTCAAAGATTTCTACAATGCATTTGTTCTTCTGGAATATGTTTTCTAATCTTTTAAGGTCTATCATTTCTATGGTTAATGAGTAATTTTTAAGTCACCTTATTTTACTTACTTAAATCTCAGTGATTGGTAAATTTTATCATCTTGTAAAATCACTTTTATTCCTGTCTTATGTGATATTGTACTTTCTCTACATTGTACTGAAGTGTCATGACAGCAATATATATCTTTTTGAAGATATTATTTAAAATTAACTAGATCCATTTAAATGGCCATTAATATTATCATATCCACATTGTTGTCTGGCTATATAGTTCTACATCCTACTAAATCTAAAGGTACAGCTAGAATCTATAAATTTACACTGACTATTCAGAAGAGAAAATACAGTAATTCTGAAAGCATTATTTTTCTTTCTCCCTTTATCCTTCCTCTTCTTTCTTTGTACTTTTGTCACTGAAACAGCTTAAAATTTAAAAACAAAACAGTGTGCAAAGAAAGCTTACCACTAAATTTTCGCTATTAATTTCTGCCTTTTATGATTTCAGTCACTAATAAGGTAATTATTTTATTTCTCCCAAATGAAAGGTATGAACTTGACAACTTGAATCTGGAGAATTTTAGTGGTACAATTTAGGTATACATAACGATCCTATCCATTATATTGAGTTTGTATTTTTACCCGGTATGAACTGATTTCTTTTTCTTCCTCTCCATTCACATGACCTCCATTTAAACCCTCCTCCCCTCCCTGTTCACAAAGCTCTGTTTTTATTTTGTCCTTCATTTCTAATTTTTTCCTCTTCCTTTTTTTCCTTCCCCCCTCCCTAGCCCCTTTTCCTTTTGGACATTTTCTTGTTTTTTCACAATATCTATTGCATATTTTTGTTCTTACTTACAGTTTCAGTTTCGCACACCATAGAGATAAATGCTATATTTGCATATGTGGGTCTGATTTATTTCACTTGTGATTATGGTCTCAAGGTCCATCCATTTAGCTGTAAATGTCTCAATTTTATCCTTCTTTATGGCTGAGTAACACTGCATTGAGTAAAAAAAAAAATCCCCATCTTTTTTATCCATTCAGTAGTTGATAGGCATTTGGTAGCTTTGAAGATTTCTGTATTACCAGCTGTACCTCCATAAAATGGGTGCGCCTGTATGTCTGTGGTATGATGCTTTCAGTTCCTCGGGGAAGATACCCAGAAGGGAAAAATCTGCATCCAATGGGACATCTATTCCTTGTTTCTTTGAGGTATCTCAACACTGGTTTCCACAGTGGTTTACACTAGCCTACACTAGTACCAACAGTGGAGAAATATTTCTTTATCATCACAGCCCTGGCAAAATTTTGTTATGAACTGTTTTCTTCACAATAGGCAAGATGAAATCTCAGCACTGATTTAATTTGTATTTCTCAAATGACAAGTGATGTTGAGCATGTTTTCATACAT
This sequence comes from Dasyprocta punctata, assembly GCA_004363535.1. Lineage (NCBI taxonomy): Eukaryota > Metazoa > Chordata > Mammalia > Rodentia > Dasyproctidae > Dasyprocta > Dasyprocta punctata. Next base: position 30,075 of record RJWM01021560.1, read on the forward strand.
TTATCCGCTGCTTTTTTTTTTTTTTTTTTTTTGTGGCACCGGGGATTGAACTCACAGTCTCGCGTCTGCCAGACAGGCGCTTAAGCCGCTGAGCCAAACTTCCAGCCCTAGTTTTTTTGAGGCAGGGTCACACTATGTAGCTTAAGCTGGCCTTGTGCTCCCATCGTAGCCCAAGCGGGCCTCGAACTCACAATGCTCCACTTACCTCAGCCTCCTGAGTGCTGGGATTAAAGGCGTGTGCCACCACGCCAGGCTATTTGCTGTTTGTACTTCTTCTGAGAAGTATCTCTTCAACTCAGATGCCATTTTTGGACTGCACCTTTGAATTTGTAAATTTTTTTTTCTCAGTTCTATAGATATTAGTCCTTTGTCGGAAGTGCAGGAGGTAAAAATTTTTCCCTGCTCTGTTGATTGTTTTTCTACTCTGTTGGCATGGTGTTTTTTTTTTTTTTTTTTTTTTTTTTTTTTTTTTTTTTTTTTTTTTTTTTTTTTTTTTTTTTTTTTTTTTTTTTTTTTTTTTTTTTTTTTTTTTTTTTTTTTTTTTTTTTTTTTTTGTGCAAAAGCTGTTAAACACATTGAAAATTCAGTTGTTGATTTGTGTGATAATTCCTGTGTGACTGAGGTTTTATTCATAGAATCTTTGCCTGCTACTATATTTTCCATAGTCCTATCCATTCTACCTTCTAGCAGATTTAGTGTTTCTGTTTTAATATTTAGATCTTTGATCCATTTTGTTTTTAGTTTAGTGGAAGATGCTAGACACGGATCTAGTCTTAGTCTTCAGCATGTGAAAAAAAAGTTTTTCCAGCACCATTTATTAATGAGACTGCTATTCTCCCAGTGAACATGTTTGGCCCCTTTGTCAAAAATCAGCTGGATGAGTGTCTTTGGAGGTATTGCTGCATCTTCTAGTCTGTTCCATTCATCCTCATGTCTGTTATTATTATTTTTTCTAGGGCCGTGCTGTTTTTCTCACAGTAGCTCTCTTCTTCCTCCTCCTCCTCCTCCTTCTCCTCCTTCTTCTTCTGTACCAGGGATCGAACTCACAACCTTGCACCTGCCAGCCAGACACTTATGACATGAAGCTAAATCCCTGGCCCTCTCACAGTAGCTCTTAAATACAATTTAAATCAGGGATTGTGACAATTCCTAATTTGCCTTTGTTGGCCAGCATTGCTCATCCTATTCTAGGTCTCTTTTTGCTCCAAATAAATTATAGGAATGTTTACTCTAATTCCATGAGGTATGATAATGGTATTTTGATTGGCATTGCTTTAAATCTTTAGAGCAATTTTGGGAATATGACCATTTTTACAATGTTGGTTCTTCCTACAAAAAGCAAGGGATATTCTTCCTTTATCTAACATCAAACTTGATTTCCTTATTCAGAGTAGTGTAGTTTTCAACGCGGAGATCTTTTACTTCTTTTGTTAGATCGATTCCCAAGTATTTAATTTTTTTATGCCATTGTAAATGACTTCATTTCCCTAATTTATATCTTAGTGAGTTTGTTATTTGTATACAGGACACCTATATAATTTAGAGTGTTACTTTGTATCTAACTACATTACTGAATTTGGTAATTAAATCTGGAAGTCTTCTGGTGGAGTTTCTGGTATCTTCCATGTAGAGTATCATGATATCATAATTTAATTTCTTCCTCTCCTACCTTTATTCCTTTTATTTTTTTCTCATGTCTACTTGCTCTGGCCAGTGTTTCCAGAAGTACATTGCATAGAAGTGGTGAGTGTGGAAATTCTTGTCATGTTCCTTTTCTTAGAGTAAAAATCTTCAGTTCTTGACCATTTAGTTTGATATTGCCTAGTAGTTTCTCATAGATGAATTGCTTCTATTCCAGTATTCTATGGGGATTTTTTTTTTATATTGAATAGGTTATAACCTTTGCCACATGCTTTTTCTGTATCTATAGGGAGGGTCATTTGATTTTTGACCTTGGTTCTGTGATATGGTGTATTATTTTTATTGATTTGTGTATGCTGAATGATCCCTGCATCCATGGGATGAATCTTACTTTTTCATGGTTTATAATCTTCTTGAAGATTTGCTACTTTCTGTTTCCCAGTATCTTATTGAGAATTTTGCATCTATTTTCAGTAGAAAGATTGATCTGTAGTTCTCTCTTTTGGTTTAATCCTTGTCTGGTTTTGGTATGAGAGCAATACTTGCTATCAGGAATGATTTTGAAATTATTGCTTCCCTTTCAGTTTTATTAAAGAATTTGAGGAGTTACAGGATTAGGTCCTCTAAATTTCTTGTAGAACTCAACTGTGTATACACCAGAACCTGGGCTTTTCTTTGTTGGTAGGTTTCAATTATATTTTCTTTCACTGATATTGCATTATTGGTAATTTTTATATTTTCTTTATTCAGCTTTTGTAGTTCATATATATTAGGAATCTGTCTGTTTTATCTGTGTTTTTTATTTTATTAGAGTAAAGATTCTTGAAGTAGTTATTGATGATCTTATGGATTTCTGAAGTGTCTGTGGTGATTTCACTCTTTTCATTCCTAATTAAATAAATTTGAGTCTTTTTGCTCCTTTTTTTGATAAGGTTTGATATGGATCTTTGAACTTTATTTAGTCTTTCAATGAAGCAACTCTTCATTTCATTGATTCTTTGTATTGTTTTCTTAGTCTCACTTGTGTAAATTTCTGCTCTGTTCTTCAAGCTCCTCTGTCTTTCTGATGTGGGTATTGACAGCTGTATTTCCCTCTTAAAGCGTCTGTCTTTCTGACATGGGTATTGACCACTGTATTTCCCTCTTACGACTGCTTTCACCATGTTCCATATGTTCCTGTATGTTCTACTGGTATTATCATTTAGTTGTAGAAACTGTTTAATTTCTTCATTAATTTTCTCTGTCACACATTTATTGTTAGGTATGGTATTAATTTCCATGTGTTTATAGAATTTTTGTGGTTTCTTTTTCTGTTGATTTCCAAATTCATTGCACTATAGTCAGATAGTATTCATTGAATAATTTTAATTCTTTTGCATTTACTTAAGCATGTTCTATGGGGTAATATGTGGTCTATTTTGGAGAACACTCCGTGCACAACTGAGGAAAGCTTGTATTCTGATGTGTCATGGACCACTTCATAGCCATCTACTAAGTCGATTTCTTCACAGGTTTGGTTCAGTTCTGATAATTTTTAAATTATTTTTTGTCTAGGTGATCTATCAGTTTGCAACAGCGGAGTGTTAATGTTCCCCATTACAATTGTTTTATTGTTTGTTTAATTTTCCAGGTTCATTAGTATTTGTTTTGTGCAGTTTGCTGCTCTTGCATTGGGTGCATATTTATGATTGTTATCTCTTCTTTTTGAAGTTTTCCCTTAGCAAAAATGTAGTGACATTCTTCATCCCCTTTGATAAGTTCTGGTTTTGAAGTTCATATTGTTTATAAGTAGAATAGCTACCTCTCCTATTTTCTGGGTTCTTGTCCTGTGGAATATTGTTTTCTATAATTTAGCGTTCAGTCTATGAAATTTTTTGGGGGGTGAAAGTGTTTCTGGTACACAGCATATTGTTGGATCTTGCTTCCTGATCGATTCTGCCAGTCTATTTCTTTTGATTCATGAATTGGACTATTTACATGGATGGTTATTACTGATGTATTTTGGCTTATCCTTGTCATATTGCTTTCTGCTGTCAGTTCTTTGCCTTTCCCCTCTGTTTAATTGATTGGTGTGTGGTAGCATCTTTCTTTTGGTGTTTTTGGATTTGTGTACATTGTTATCTCTCTCTAGAATATCTTTTAGAGCACATTGCAGAACCAGTTTGGTGGTCATGAAGTTCTTCAATTGTTCTTGGTTATGTAAATATCTTATTTGCCCATGGATTTGGAAAAATAGCTTTGCAGGGTACATCAACCTGGCTTAGAAATTATTTTCTTTTGAGACTTAGAATACATTGCTTCAAGCCCTCCTTGACTTAGGTATTCATGTTGAAAAGTCTATTGTAATTCTGATGCACTTTCCTTTACAAGTGGTTTGTTTCTTTTTTCTAGTGACTCTTAATATTCTTGTGTTGAATTTCTGGAATCTTGATTATTATATGTTTTAATATAGATTTTTTTTTAGCATGGCCAATTGGAGTTCTATGTGCCTCACTTATCTGCATGTCAAATTCTTTTTCCATACTTTGCAAGTTTTCTGCCTTTATTATTGTGTATAGTTTTTTTAAGTCATTTGTCCTGGTTTCTGCTATTTCATTGACTCCAATGGATATTCTGTTATTTTTCTGTGTGCATTATCTTCCAGATTTTGGATTGTTTTTTCAAGGTCTCTTCTTATTTTTTATTTTTTTTATTTTTTAATTTTATTTGAGCGAAGAAAAACAAAACAAACAAAAACTACAACAACAACAACAAAAAAACGACATATATAGTAAAAACAACAAGCAAAGGAGACAAGCAAACAACTAGCGTAAATACACAACATTGCAGGTTTACAAAGCCGGAAGATAGAAGCTTGACAATGGTTGCAATTTGAGCATCATTATCTTTAAAATGGTTTCTTACATTAACAGATATAGATGTGCAAGATTGATCCAATCATATGAGTATTAATTGTTCCCGCTCAATAACGAATACATTGAGCAGTGTTCTTTTTAGTTATCTTACATATACACATATACAGGTTTATATCCCCTCCTCTTCCCTTTTCCCTTTCCGCCCATTCCCCTCCCAATTGTCTTTGCTCTTTGAGCTGTCCTCTACCCTTCCACAGTATCCATTGTAGACTCTGAATCACATATACTTTTCCATTTCTTACACTAGGGAGACAATAGGGTATTTACACATGTGGGTTTGATTTATCTCGCTTATGAGTATGGTCTCAAGTTGTGACCATTTACTTATAAAAGTCTCAATACAATCTTTCTTAATAGCTGATTAGTACTCCATTGTATAAAAATACCACATCTTTTTTATCCATTCTTTGATTGATGGGCACTTGGGTTGTTTCCAAGATCTGGCTATTACAAATCGGGTTGCTATAAACATGGGTGCACAGATATCACTGTGGTATGATGTTTTTAATTCTTCTGGGAAAATGCCCAGAAGAGGGATAGCTGGGTTGAAGGGGATCTCCAATCCTAACTTCTTGAGGAATCTCCACACTGACTTCCACAGTGGCT
>RJWM01021561.1:0-19264 GCA_004363535.1 Dasyprocta punctata
AAAAAAAAAATATAATCTATTTCCTTGCAAAAAGATAACACGATTTGGAATAAAATACTTTGCTTTGGCTTTGATTTCTTGTTAAAGCTGCCTTATACCTTATACCTGCCTCTTAGCCCATTATTCTTTAATGTCATAGGCATAGAACTTTCTGGTATATCTAAGGTACGATGCCTGTACATCGGTATATTAAGAGATTTTTTTGGTTTGGGTTTATTTGTATGTTTTTCCAAACCCCCTCATCAATAAATGCAGTCTTTAGAACTAGCAGAGAGCACCTAAGAAAAATGGATCCATATGCATTACCACCCCCTCACATGTAGCTGCCCTCATTCACTAACAGTTGGTATTATATGATAGTGGTTGAGAATGATGTATTACATAATATTACAGAAACACAGCGAGAGTGCATAGGTTTATAAAGAAAGAAACAGTTTTGTGCCAGGAATTGAGAATAAGTGCCAAGTATAGCCAAAAAAAAGTATTTTAAGTAATTTCCTTTCAGATTGGGAGAATTGTTTTAACATTTATTTCCCCAGAGAGAAAACTCTTTAATAAATATAGAAGCCTTTGGAAAATTAGGAGTTTAATAAGAAGTTTTTATATTGACTTTTATGCGTTTAGTACTTTAGTGTTTGCTGCCTTGAAATATAAAGTTAAAATTAAACAATTTAACTTAATCTGAAAAGTATCACAGTTCTGAGGCGAAGGGAACTGAGGTGGGTTTTTATGTGGACCAGAAGCTCTCTATTTGCTCTGTTGCCATTTCCACTGAGCTTTCATATTCTTGGTATTAAAAGCTTTTTGAGCAAAATTGAACCATAAATATATTTTTTTCCTTTTTCCTTCACAAAAATCTGAATGAGTAGTAAGCATATATGGGTATGAATTTCCAGGAAAAAAGATACATTTTTTTTTAGTTGAGATACAATTAGTGTAGAGTCAGATACACAAATCCTAAAGCATATAGATCAGTGAATGTTGAAAAATGTATACAATCGAGTAACCAATATGAAAGTCAAACTGTTGAACTTTTGGATTGTGGGTATAGCTCGGTGGTTGAGGGTGTGTGCAAGGCCCTGGGTTTGCTCTCTAGCACCCCTCCCCTGTTGTAGAATACTTTCTTCACTCCAAAAAGCATCCTAGAAAGTTCCTTTGTTTCTCTTTTCAGTCAAAGCCCTTACCCAGAGGCAATTACTGTTCTGGTTTTGGTTACCATAGGTTAGTTTTGTTTTAATTTTTTTTAACCATAGGTTAGTTTTGTCTATTCTTAAGAAGCTAAGTCTTTGAGAAGGGTCAGTTTACAAAAGTATTACAAGCATATAGTTTGCTCTATTAAAATAATGCTTAACAAAATATGAAAAATGTGTCTATATTCTTAAGCAAAAAACTGGTTGTAGATGCATATATATGTCAGTCAGTTGAGATCTTTTAAAAAAACTCACAGTCAGTAGAAAATTTGTCTTTATGTGAGTTGATTGCTTGCATCACATAAATGCATATACAAAACCTGCAACTGTTCCTGACATTTTTTCCATTTGCAGACAGTGGAGCATGTGGAGCCCCTTCGACCCTATGAAGCTTTTGACACCCTGAAACAGTTCTTGCAACATGATGGGCAAGTTTTGCGTTTCTTCTGCCTGTGGGATGACTCAGGCTCATTTTTTGGGGATCGTCGAGAACTCGTCTTGCATTACTTCTTGTCTGATGATACCATTGAAATCAAAGAAATATTTCCAGAGAACTCAGGCCGGGAGGTTAAGTCCTTCTTCCTCCGGAGGAGTAAGCTACCCAAGGTGAATAGCGGGCACAGAACCACTTCCTGTGTTTTTGCTTGTGGGCCAAGGGATCAGAGTCACTGTTTGGAATGTTGCTTGTTATGACTATGTAAAGACAGTTACTGTATTAAGCCGGGCGTGGTGGCGCACGCCTTTAATCCCAGCACTCGGGAGGCTGAGGTAGGCAGAGCGTTGTGAGTTCAAGGCCGGCTTGGACTACAACGCGAGCGCAAGGCCAGCCTGAGCTACATAGTGCGACCCTGCCTCAAAAAATCAGGGCTGGGAGTTTGGCTCAATGCCTTAAGCGCCTGCCCTGGCAGGCACGAGGTTGTGAGTTCAATCCCCGGTGCTGCAAAAAAAAAAAAAAAAAAAAAAAAGACAGTTACTGTATTGCAATTATGTAGAAAACTTTTCATTTTCTATGAGGTATAATGAAAATATACAGTGTGTTTAAATTTTAAAAATTATTGCATTAAAAGATGTATTGCTATGACCTCCCCTCGAAACACTCCCCCTCTCCTCACACCCTTATCCCATGGTCTTGGCACTTTCTAAAGCAGTTCTAGAGTCTTCTTTCCTGAGCATCTTTATAAGATGTGATCAGAAATAAGGTGAGTGCTGCTGCTGAGCCATCCAACAGAAAGGCAAGCTTATAAAAACACTACGGTGTGTCCTCATCCAATTTTTCACTGGGTCTGGCACCGTGTGGCTTCTGGCTCTTCCCCAAAGTCAAACTGACCATGAAAGGTACATTTTGAATCAATTCAGGACATGGAGGCAGCTACAGCAGTGTGAGTAAAGATATGCGAGGGGACTTCCAGAATGGCATCAGAAAGCTGCAAGAACAATGGAGTAAAAGTGGTGGAAGTAAGGGAGAGTATTTTGTCAGGGATATATGTCTAAGTGTCTTTTGCTATAATACATTTAAAAAACTAAATATTCACTGTAGGTTTTTTTTTCTTTGTGGTGCTGGGGATCGAACTCAGGGCCTTGTGCATGCAAAGCAAGAGCTCTACCACTGCGTCACATCTCCAACCCTCACTGTAGTTTTTGATCACTCTTCCTCTATCTATGAAAGTAATTCAGAGAATCTGACAAACTAGAGTTGGAACATTCTGAACTTAGTGCAAGTAAGGAAAAAAGTCACACATAAGAAAAAGTGCCAGTGCTGTCATTGAGTTGACAGCCAGTGTTGTTAAAGTAAGGGAATGCTTAGTAAAAGTATTGCTCTTGGCCTTGCATGGCACACTGACATGGGGCCTCTGCAGCCTACTGAGGATCTGATGATGTTGGTCTGGGTTGTAAACACACGCACACACCTACGTTTACATGTCATACATAGACACAAAAGTATATGCGCAGGAATAACTCTTTTGTGTGCTTTGCCAGCTTTAGCATTTTATTTACTATTCAAAAGAGTTAAACTGATTTTGATAGATAATTATGGTCATTTGGGGGCCAATGTAACTTGGGTGTTGGAGGAGTAGCCCAGAACTAGACACTGGATTTGAATTGCAGATCTGCCTCTTAAAAGCTGTGTGACTTTCAACAAGTCAGTTAACCTCTCTGATCTTATTTCTCCACCTGTAAAATACAGTTAACAGAGGTGACTGTAAGAACTGAATGAAGTAATATAGTAGAAAACTATCTGAGGCCCCATTAAGACCTGTAAGGACACATAAAAATATGAAGACCTTTTTTATATGACTGTGTTATATTTTATTTCTGATTTGGCTAAAGTGTTTTTTAACTTAGTTCTTAGAGTTCTTGAAAAGGTTACTGCAGTATTCATTCCTTCTTCACCTAACTGCTATCTGGTCTTCCCAGGAGGCTGTCCTGGCTTCTCCAAGTTCACTGCCAGAAGTTCTGCTGGGTCGCTTGGAGACAGGGAGAGATAGGGTCGTCCCCAAGGCAGTGCTGGGATTAGCACAGCAGGCAGCCAGGAGGTGTCAGGGAAGCTTGTTTTTAAAATGGCTTTGAAAAATGGACTAAACATTAAATAATAACAGCACACCTGACATTTATAGTGTGCCCTGCCATCAGTTACTTTGTTTTATTCACTTGTTCCCCAAATATTTATTGAGGGCCGAGTGTATGGCGGCTCTGGTATTACAGTCTGAAGGAAAATGAAGTCCTGCTTCATGGAGGTTAGATTTTCATGGGGAGACAGATACAGAAGGAATGGGTGTTCTCTTGACACTCAGTGTCCTTTGAGAAAGCAGGAGGAAGTGATGGCGGCTTCATGAAAGAGGTGAAGGAACTGAAGCTCTGAGAAGATACATTCTTGGCCGCGGGGCCTGTAGCTAGTAAATGGTGAAGAGAGTTTGTATCTAAATGTACTGTTCTTCTATGTTATGTGGTCTGCTAATGCCACATGCCTCATAAATTTCACACATTTAGATTTCCATTTAATGTCATGCAACTTGGGAAAGAGTCAGATTTTTCATCTGTGTGTGATACTTTTGATCCTTATCAATTTATGTAAGCTAAAGAAAGTATTCCCTGCAGCTCATAGCATTGCTTGAAACCATCTCCACTGCATACAGGACCAAGCAGGGAGCCAGTATTTTCCAGGCCACATTTCTATTAGAGACTTACCCATCTATTGCTCTTTTTGACTCACCACGCTGCCTCAGTGGCCTGCAGTGGCTTCGCTTACTGAGCAGAGTGCTAGGTAGAGTGAAGAATGGGAAGCAGGTTTTCTTTAGGGGTGGATGGGTGAGTAGGTCCCTGGGTGGGGTTGTAGTTCAGTGGAAAGTTGACTGCTGGTGAAACCATTAAAGCATCACAGAAAGTGGTTGAACCTTATGGCAGGTACTGGTAAGGTTTGAATTGGGGCCAGACAATGGGGTGGAATGTGCCTAGTGCCTTGGTGAAGAACTGAGTGGATGGTTACCTATAGGCTGGGAGGAGTTGGGGGAAATATGGTGCTTCCTTAAGACCAAGAAGGATGTACAGAGTGTAGACCAGCCCACAGAGGATGTGGCAGCATGGAGACAGGAGGATGGGGGCTGTGTATTTTTCTCTGAATGATAGAGAAGAACCATACAATGCATATTTCCCATATGTGTTTCTTGACCTCGCCATCTCCTTATCTACCACACCTTATTTTGATTTTGTCTTCCAGTATGGCCCACCTGGAGTCTATCAACCAGGCCAGATAACGGATCATTCAGTTCTCAATGTGTATGGTGGCTTGTCTAGGAAGCAGAAGTATAGCTTCATGTTGGATAAGTACAAGGTGAGCACTATTACATTTTCTTATTGCTTCCAGTGTAACTTCCCTGGAACCTGAGCAGTAGGGTGAGTTATATATTTTCTCTTGTGAGATTTTGAATTCAATCCATGACTACCTAAATATATGTATACATTGTACAGCCATTTAGCAATAATGAATGTGCTTAAGTGCATATACAAATACATGTATCGCATCACTGTTGGCAAGCACTGTGGTGCTAAAATAATACTTTAGAATATTCACATTGACTGGTTGCTATTTGATTTTTAAAACTGAATTATAAATGATATAATGGAAGTTTTTTTTTTAAGTTTTCTTTGGAAGGTCCATGGTGCCAATGCTGTGTTCTTTTGTTTTTATTAGCTGGGAAAAATAGACCAAGAATTTTACAAAGATAGTGACCTGTTTTTAGGAGCTGTCATCAATGTGTGGGGAAGGAAAGTGCTCCTCTGTGACTGTGATGAATTTACGAAGACTTATTATAAGACTAAATATGGAATTGGTAAGTAATATGTATGCTATGTGAAAAAATATTTTAAAACTTTGTTTCCTGGTTAAGATTTTACTCTGGAGTTTCATATGTTGTACTCACAGTTACTACCATTTGTTCACAAGGTTCTATCTTTGAGTTATTTGTTGTCTTATCTATTCCTAACAATAGTCTTCCATGGGTAGGCTCATTATTCCTATTTAAGAGGTGAAGAACCCAAGGTTTAAAGGGCTCATTTGTCCAAGGTCATGCAGTAAGCAAAGAGTCAGCCAAGAGTTGATCTTGTTTGACTAATACCAGGGGCTTCTGTTTTCCCTTATGGAAGCCCTAATCTTTTGTCTCACTGTCATATGGGGTAATCAAAATATTTTGATTGGGCAATTGAAATTAAAATCTGAACTCTTTTCTTCACTTATTTCTTGCTCCTTGAGTTCTCTAGAGAATTTTCTTTGTGCCAGTTTGTTCCACTATTCCTGGTAGGGCTCAGTCAGATTTTTAACTGTTCTCTTTATAGATATCAATTCCATTCCACCCCAGTTAGTTCAGTTCAGAGTAAAAACAAATGATTTATCAAGCACCTACTATACAGAGGTCACTGCAGGAGACTTAGGCGATACAGAGTTATAAAAGATTTCTAGGCCAGAAGGGAAGTTGGGAGCCACAGCATGTCACATGGTGTTATGAGAGTCTAAAAGCAGGCAGAGAACATGATAGGAAACCTGAAATTGAAACCTTTACTGGGTAGCTTTCCATTTTTAGTCTTCTTAGGATCTGCCAATCAGCTCTAACCCCTTCCTAGACCTTCTACCCAGGCTCTGGGTCCTTGTGGCTGCTAGGAGTTAAGGAGAGATGCTGCCCTCCATGGTTGGGGTTTGGAGCTGAGGGGTGGGTACTTAGTTCTATCCAGTCATCCTTTAATATCCTAGGGGCAGTGGTTCTAGTCCCTTCCCTCAGAGTCTCAGGATGCTCAAGTCACTGATGTGGAATGGTAGTGTTTGCAAAAAGCCTTACATACATCTTCCTATATACTTGCCTTTTTAAAATCGAGACGGGTTTTTACTAAGTTTCCCCAGCTGCCCCCTGCCCTCAAGTAACTGAGATTGTAAGCACATGCCACTGTGCCTGGCTACTTTAAATCATTTTAAATTACTTATGATACCTAATATAATGTAAATGCTATGCAAACACTGTTATACTGTATTGTTTAGGGGACAATGACAAAAAAGTCTGTAATGTTCAATACAGAGAGCTTTTTTATTTCCCTCTCTGAATCTTTTCAGTCTTTACTTGGTTCTGTTTGATCATGGGAACTCAGAGATCCCGTGGGTTGACTGTACTTTGTTCTGAGCCTTGGACTATTCATGTGGGCACACTTCCTTGAGGGGTGAGGTGAAGGCCAGAAGCAAACCTAGCCTCATAGACAAGGTCTTTTATGTATAGAACAAGAGGAGGCCCACCTTCTGTGTTTTGGTGCAGGGCCATAGCTAGAGTTCTGTCGCTCCAGTGATCCTTCAGTGCAATGATGGAGACCACTCAGTACAGTTTGTATGTAAGCTGTCCTGCAGCTAGAGACACTGCTACATGCACATGTACATAGGAAACCTTAGCCTAGCTCAAAACAACCATAAATCATTACCATTATCGTTTTTCTTTTAGCTAGTAATGCTGCCCAAAATAGGTGCCACCCAGGGTAGGACTTCGCCTCCCTCTGTTTTGGTGTCCCCATTGTATGGCATTCTTGGCCTCCTGGAAATCTTTGTGTTGTGAGAACAGGCACACAAAGGAATTAAAACAAAAAACTTTCAGTTTTACTTGTAGGTTCATTAAGGGAATTATTTCCACTGTGTCTGCATGACAGATCGTTCAAGATGTGTGGGCGCTACAGGGGCCAAATTGGTGCCTCTTCTTATTTTCTAAAATTGATTCTCCTTGGTAGACAATTGAGCATATTTGCTTTGATGATATAGGCAAGAAGCAGCCAGGAATGTGCAGGTAGCATGCTGCTGTGGAAAAGCTGCTAGTGGCCTTTGTGTCATTGGGTAGAAAAATTTGGCCTATAATAAATGCAGATGTCTGTTTCAAATCAATATGCCTTCCATACAGATTGAAAATTTGATGATGTGTCACTGAAAACTGTAGCTTGCATCTGAAGATTACCTTTATATAAAGGATGTGAAAGATTGAAAGATTACTTTTAGGTAAAGGATCTGGTAAAGATTCCCAAACATCATGTAATTGCTTCAACATGGAGTCTAACATTTGGCTGATGTTTGTCAGTTTGATTTTGACAAAATAAAATTTGCATTTGTGAAGATGAATGTTATACTGGAGTGACTTGGTAAATTGTCTGTGTCTTAGCAACTTCTACAGGGAATTTTCTGAGGCGGCATGAGTCCCCTGGTAAGCTCCAAATCTGGCTGTCCTGGGTAGATGCATCAGCTTAAAATGCCCTGGAGTCCATTTTAGTTGAGTCCTGGTGCTTAATTTTCTGTCCACTTCTTTTGTTCACTGCATAGATGAGCTGTATTATGTTTTTAAAAAATTAGTCTGTGTCTTTAAAGCTAGTACAACATGAACATTATACATTTAAACAGAAAATTATGCAAATACAAAATTATGCTGCATTTCTTAGTCACACTGACTTTTTATATTTTTTATAACATATGTTAAAGTATCCTATTTAATAAGACACTATTATTGTACAATATCTTGAGTTACAACTTGTACTTAATGTAAGTAATGGCTAGAAATTATATCTGTGATGGAGTGGAGGGAAGTGGGAAATGCTCTCAGATAATCTTTACATTGGCTTTTAAAAAATTTTGATAAGGCTAATTTAATATACTTAACGTTACTTAGTTGTTTCTGGCATTGAAAGTTTCAAGTCAATGATCCTTGTTTTTCTTCACTAGTTTCTATGACATATTGCTAAAAGCAATAAGGATGAAAAAAATTCAGTCATATAGCATAACAGTTGACATAAACGTTTAAAATCAATTTAAATGAAGATTTCATTCAGTATTATTGTTTTGGTGGGGCTTGCATTTTTAAAATAATGTGGTTTTAAAAGCTTGTAAGACAGTGTACATTTTATACATTTTGCTTTGGTTGAGCATGGACTGGCAGGTGGACGCCATAAATAATTATGGTCCTGTCAATAATTACAGTCACATTTTCTCCCTTGTCAGTTACTGTGGTCAGTAGAATACTTAGGTGTTGTCACTGTGTAGCAAGCAGGAAGGAGCTGACAGGTGCCAACAACACAATCAGCGACCTCTGTGGCAGGTAGCCAGGGGCAGATTGCTAATGCATTATTCAGCCTTGATGCTTTAGATCCTAATGGCACCCCAGCTTATTTTGGGGGAAAGAAAAAATGGCAAAGAGGAATTGCCCGTAGTCCCAAGAAAGATGTATGGCTAACCTTTCTATTTATGTGGAAGCAAGGGCTTAATAGAATTCTGAGACATTTGCGCCCCTGCATGGAACCCAATCTGGTTCTCAAAAAGATGCAGTGCTTTTAGCAGGGTGTGATGGCATATGCCTGTAGTTCTAGCACTTGCGAGGCTGAGGCAGGAGGATTGTGAATTCAAGGGCAGCATGAATTATGTAGTAAGAGCTTGTCTCAAACCTCACCTCTCCCTGAAAAGAAAAGAAAATAATTCCTTTTGTATTTAGGGTTTTTTTTTTTTAAGACAGAGTGTTGCCATGCAGTTCAGACCAGCTTTGAACTCACCACGTAGCCCAGGTTGGCCTTGAACTCTTGGCAATCCTCTTGCCTCAGCCTCCCAAGTGCTAGGTCACAGATGTGTGCTACCAACACCCAGACCTTCCTTTAGGTATTTAAAAAAACATTTTGTTGCTGTTTTTTTGACACAAGATCTTACTGCATAGTTCAGGCTGACCTCAAACTCACGCCAAACCTTCCATCTCTGCCTCCTGAGTCTTAGAACTATAGGTATGCACCACTACACCCATCTTAAAAATTCTAAAGGCAATTTGATTCTATAGATTTCTTGTACATCACAACCCAGTGTGACTGTTCCATTAGGCAGTTTGGCTATCATGATTGGCTGTAGCAGGCCACTCCCTCAGTATCCGATGTGGCTGAGAATAGAGTGACAGGTGGAGGTCTGTAAGTCTTCGTAGGGTGAAGGTTGGAAAAGGCTCCAGAGCTTTATGAAACCTTTCTTCTACTAAAGTCAGGGATTTGAATGTCCTTAGCTTGGGTAATTATTTTTCTCTTTGCCTTGTTTTTTTTTTTTCCTTTTCTGGTTTGTTTTTTGTTTTTTGTTTTTTGGTACTGGAGATTGATCCTAGGGTCTCAAATGTGTTAGGCAAGCACTGTAGCACTGAACTATATCCCCAACTTTTCTTTTTTTATATATATATATTTTAAAATTTGTTTTATTTTTTAAAAAGCAGAACAGAAAAAAAGGATAGAAATGATACAGAATTTCAAAAAAAAGTAGGGAATTAACATTAGTTGTTGTCTTAGAAGTTGTTCAGGTTATAAAATCTAGGCACGAAAGTGATTAATCAAACAACGACAGCACAGACTGTTCTTTTTGATGAACTAACAGATTAGTAGTATAGTTATCTATCTAGCATACATATACATACATACATTTATATGTATTTACCAACATACATGTAATCTTTTCCTTTCTTCCTTTTTTTTTTGTATATTTTTAAGACAGGATCTCTGGAAGTTGCCACATGGCATTGATGAACCTAACAGTTTTGCTTCTTTAACCTTCCCTATATACCAAAGATGGTTGATGATTAGATGATTCCTAAGGACTTCAGAGCTCAATATTGTGTGATTCACTATTTTACCCCCCAGATAAAATTTTCACTGAAATTATTTGACCTAGATATTAAACAGAGGCAGATTTACCTTGAATGAATTACAATCTTTAGAGTTCTTCCTTTGCAACAGCCCTAGCCCAAAGCCTTGGGTTAATTTTGTCTTAATAGTTTAGCATTTTTTGTCTTAAAAAGAGTCTTTCAAATTAAGTAAGATATAGGCTCCTCTCAAAGCCTGGATCAACCTCTGGGTCACTAGAACATGACTTGAACTTTGAGGTAATTGAAGGCTTTTCCCAGTAGTGCTTCTAACTGAGATTATGAATGGAAGATCATCATGAAGGAACATGAAGACTCCAAAGACAGTCAACTTGTCATTCAGATGTGGGTCCCTGTCATGGTGAATGTATGTATGCACATTACCTGGAGCACGGTTATTTAAAGTTGAATCTTGAGCCAGGTTTCCAGTTACCTATGTGGTGTTACAAAAGTCAGGGGTGATGGAGTGCAACGGTTCTCAGATTTTATACACTAGATGGCACTGTGGGTGCAGAGGAAAACTCTAGATTGGTTCTTTTGTTACTTAAATCTAATGCAAAAATTGGGTAGCCGAGCCAAAAACACTGTTATAAAGCCTGTGGGATGGGGTGTGGGGGGGATGTATAGAATGCACTTTTAATTGCATTGCAATTCAGTATGCTTTTTCTTTTGGTTTATACTGCTCAGATGAGTACGTAAAGTATATGTCCCCTCTTGTAGGAAATTGCTTCTGTCCCAATTTTCTAATAATCATGCATGGTTCTTGTCCTGAAATGAAGGTACCAGACAGTGGTGTGTTTGATGAGCAACAATTGAGTCTGCTGCAATTCTGTCTAATTCTAAGTTTCGAACTTTCCTCTCAAGTCTCCTCTTTAATTACCATAAAAATAGCAGGGGATAGGCTCACAAAGTCTGCACGGGCATGCTGGTTACCCCTTCTCACCGAGCCAGTGCAAAAATATTCGATGGCATGTTCTCTTTGTCAACATGTCTGTGGCAAGCACTTTCTGTTAGGATGGAACAATACTCTTGGGGATTGTGCTTGGGGAAATTTCACACAAAAGCTGCTAGGAAGTCTGAGAAAAGGTGAAAGCTGAAAATGTTTTCAAATCAGTGTTAGAGATAGATGGCTCGAAACTCAGCCTTTTTGATAAATCAGATTTTTTAAAAAATTCACCTTTTTTTTAAGGGTTCAGTTGTCTTGGATGACAAATTGATACCCATTTTCTGTTATGGTGGTGTGCGCTGAAATTTGTGCTTGAATTTGTATTTTTCTTCTATTAACAGCTTTGAAAATAGAAAAGGAAATCTTGGCTTATGCAGGACTTCTTTCACAACTGAAGCACTGATGACATACTCCAGCTTGGGGAAGAAGTGGAAAGTGAATTATGCAGTTTGGTTTCATGTTAGGAAAGATCCTGCTAGCTTCTTTACTTTTTGTGGTGGGGCACACACAGTGACTTGGGTAGGTCAGGTCAATCTGTTAGTTGTTCTAGAAAGCACAATTGCTTCTCAGACATTGCACAGCCTTGCAGATGAGTACACAAGAACTTCTAGGCTACTGCAGATATGTTCCAGGTCTCTCACCACCTCTCCTTCCTCACAGAGGTAAATAAATAAATCCAATCAATAGTATTTCCCAATGAGCATTCCTCTCAAGAGAGTAGACAGTTGGGTGTTTTGCAAGTGTTCATGGTTTTTTGTTTGTTTTTACTTCATTACATTTGAGTCCAGTTGCAGTCTTTCCATGGGTGTGACAGGAGTGGCCTGGAGCAGTAGTCGGTGAGAAGCAGAAAGTTTTATTTTTCCATTTATTTTTGAACTAGGTAGTGAAGTAGCCTGTCCTCTAGTTGAGTTGGAGGCAAAGGAGGGAGCTGTAAAAGTAGGTCTAGGAGGAGGAGCTGGCAGATGAGGAAGGGGAAAGGTGAAATAGGAATCATTTCTATTTGGAAAAGAATTTTATTAGTGAGTGTTGACTGAAGGTAGGAAAGGGCTTAATTACAGGTTAAAATATGGAATGGGTGGCATAAAGTTTCACGTTTGAATTTTCGTATCATTGGAAAAATCAGGGGAAGAACAAAAAAATTCAGAAATGAGGATGTGATGACAAAAGATAAATGTTTACTTATTTGACACAGATTTTTGTTTTCTTTTGAACCAATGGCCATTATTGAGCTCTGTGGTTTTTGTAAACATGATTGAAACCTACTCTCACACAGGATTTTGTTATGTTTTGTTTGAAAGAGTTTAAAATAGTCTACAAAGATCTCCATGTTCATGTTGAAATCATAACAGATCTTTCAAAACAGCCATAATCAGGGTGAAAAAAAATATTGATGTTTTGTTTGCCTTTGTTTTGTTATAGAGAATTTTACCTCCGTTCCATGCAAGCCGCCTCCTCCTCCAAAAATAGAAAGGAAATTTCCACCTTACACTGGCTTTGGGTCTGAGGAGGATTCTCTCCGTTCCTGCCTATCCCTCAAGCCTGTGCCTTACCAGAAGAAGTTACCAAAAGAGGACAGGTATTGCGGGGAATGGTGCTTTTAGTCCTACCTTTCTCAAATGTGTTTGGGGTTTATGACATAGGCTTCAGGGTGACACAGGTGTCACACAGCTCAGCCGATCTCAAGTCTAAGCACACATCATTGTAGCTTTTTCAGTGAAGTTGATTAACAGGTAGTTATTGCCATGCTCTTCCTTCAGTGCTTATTTAAATGTGTCATTTGGAGGACTTCAAATGTCGTATTATTGACCTTCTGTGTTGCCTTTTATATCTTTTCATCTTCCTGTCTCCTGAAGATAGTCCCCCAAAAATGATGTGGATGAGGAATTGGCAAACTTAAAGGGGCAGATAATCAATATTTTTGGCTTTGTGGATCATGCCAGCTCTGTCACAACCACTGAGATCTGTTGTTGTAGTGTGAAAGTGGTCATAGAGTATTAACACATGTGACTGTGTTTCAACAGAACTATTTTCATGGACACTGACATTTGAATTTCATAGAATTTTTAGCCATCACAAAATATTATTCTTGTGATTTTCTTTCAACCATTTAATAAGGTAAAAACCACGTACCTCACAGGCCATACACACACAGGTGACTGGCCGTATGTGGCCTAATGACTGTGGTTTGCTGATCTCTCATACAGAGATTTCAATGATTTCTAAGTGTTTTTCAAAATGTTATTTTGGCAGTTAATGTTATTTGTTTTTTACATTATTTTATTTTATTTTAAAGATAGTAAAATCCAACAAAAGATAGCAGAACAATCAAAACAAAGCAGTAGAACTGGCATAGAACTTCAAAGAGAGATACTGTGGAAACAATAGCTACTATATTGTGTCTTGTGACTTTTAGAATAGTTGACCATTGCATCAGGTGTAGCAAAAACAAACCAAAAACAAAACACAATAAAACCAATAAAAACAGGATATGAAATGAAGAAGAAAAAAAAAGAAAAAAGAAACAAAAATTAAACAAAATTAAGCAAAACAATGAGAACAATATTGGGACTCGAAGACAAGACAGAGGACAATCCCACATATTTGCCACACTGCACAATGTCATCTACCCATTGATTTGAGAGATTTGGTTAGTTCAGTGATAGTAGATTGCTCCTATGGCTCAATATAATGTCAAAAAATGAATTTTCCAAAATATCCCTAATATGCCTGCGGCAGAATGTGCCTCTTGAGTCATGAATCTATAATGTGATCTTTGCCCAATGCTACTTTCTGCTTCTTCAAGGAGGGCAGGCCTTGGAGAAAGGAGTTGGGGAAAAGCTGGTGGAAATATATTGCAGATGATTAAATATGATGTGAACTAAAACTTGTAGTCCTATGTGAGGGAAATAATGGGTTGGGAAATCCTAGGGAGAAAAATTATAAAGGAAGTAAGACTAGAAGAAGGATTAGAAAGGACAGCATCCAGTCAGATCGAATGGGGTTACCTACTGTTGTCAAACCTTTGAAGGAGAGAGAACAATAGTTGCACTGTCTCTGTAAAAATGGTTGAAATCTCTTATTGAGAATTGTACAGAATGCTGGAAAGTCTGCTTTTGCCATGACATAATGTCATTTTTGTTGTTCTTCAAGAAACAACTTTTAAGGACTTCGGAGTTTTATTTAAGGCATAAACTCAGTGCTACTCAAAGTGTGATCCTCGGCCGGGCGTGGTGGCGCACGCCTTTAATCCCAGCACTCGGGAGGTTGAGGTAGGCGGAGTGTTGTGAGTTTGAGGCCGGCTTGGGCTACAACGCGAGCGCAAGGCCGGCCTGAGCTACATAGTGCGACCCTGCCTCAAAAAATCCAGGGCCGGGAGTTAGGCTCAGTGCCTTAAGCGCCTGCTCTGGCAGGCGCGAGGTTGTAAGTTCAATCCCCGGTGCCGCAAAAAAAAAAAAAAAAAAAAAAAAAGTGTGATCCTCATACTTGTTAGAAATGCTAATGATTGTGCCTCCCTCCCACCAGCTAAGACAGAAGCTTTGGGAGTGTGGCTTTGCACTGTGTTTCACTGGCCCTCAGGGCGCTGATTTTCATGGCAGGAGAGGGACACCAACTTACTTGCCATCCTCCCTCATTGATGACACAGTGTTTATGGGGAGGTTGCAGGGTTGGGCTTTCGATGGATGCTTTTCACTAACTGTAGTTTTGAAGGGCAGCCACCCGAAGAAAGTGAACAGGAAGAATGGCCCTATTGTAAAAGGAGAGATGAGTTTTCTTATAAGTAAACAAGATTTTCGAAATGGTATCCAGAGCATTGCTTCTGGAACCCAGGGGAAAGCAGTTTTTCATGGGCAGTTGACTCACTCTCTCTCTGTCTACTCTGTGTACACTAGCCCAAGAACCCTGACTGCAGACAGCATTCTACACTCGTGTTGTGCTGCTGTGGCTGAAGGATGGTGGTATAGCCACAGATGTCTCTAATTTCATTTCTTTCTGTCCACTGCTCGGTCTGTGCCAGGAATACACTTCCCTCAAGCTCCTCCCACACAATGACCTTGTTGTTTCCATAGTAACTGCACATTCAGCTGGAGACTCATACATGAGTTTGAATGAACCAAGGTTTCAAAAATGTGAGAACCTAAGGAGGATGATCTCACAAAGCTTACAAAGGATGGTTCCTTAGCACAGATAAAGAAACTGTGAACTGGGACATGAAATTACATATGACTTATATTGGTTTTATTTATTTCTGTTAAAACAAATTTACTGAGTGCTATTGTTAGGAGGTTAACTATGAGTCTACTATGAGTCATTGGAAGAAATCATTTCAAATTAAAGCGTATAAGGTTTTTGATGGTCATGGAGATCTTTATTGTCTGGGTAAACTTCACTATAGTGGCTTACTGGGAAGATTGTTTAATCTTACTTGGGAGAACCAGAATAATGCCCTTCTCACTGCATTGTGATGAGTTAGTTTTACTTTGTGTGTCTACAATACTCTGCTGATTACCTCCATTAATATTACTATCATAATTAGTGGTTACTGTGCACAAACTATAATATTTCATCTCATTTAATCCTCAAAATAGCCTTGCAAAGTACATGGGATTATTATACCTGTTCTTCACTTATGGAAACTGAGGCTCAGAGAGGCCCTGCAACTTCCTTGAGCTCACACAACTGATCTTTAGTTGAACTTGAATTTGAATCCAGGGAAGTCTGACTTCTGGAGTTCACCTTTTTTTTTTTTTTTACCCCCATGGTGTGGGGATTACTTGTTTATGTAATTTGTGGCTCCCACAGACTCCGAAGTCCTTGAGGTTACGGATTGGCTTTATTGTTTCCCTAAGAGAACATTGCTGGTTCATAGGAGACAACAAATGTTTTGTCCAATAGGAAAAGGAGTAGATAAATAAATGAGCACAGTAAGTAGAATAAGTATTCCCTGGTCCGGTTTGTAATGGTGGCTGGGAGGTTCAGATGACTTCCATTAGGAAGGTTATTATCCCATACTTGTGCTGTTTGTGACTATTGACCATTCAAAAATTCATGGTTTAGTCTTAGTCTCTCATTTGTTCTAGGTGCTGTCCATTTGTCATCCCTATCAGTCATCTGCTCTCTTTAAAAAATTTTCTCCATCAATACAAATAAGCCTTCATGTGCATTTCAGCCACAAGACTTTGTAGCTGTAGGTATTTTTGAGTTTTTTAAGTAGATATGTAACTCCACTTGAGCCATGCATGTTTTTTTAGTCAACAAATATTTCCTGAGCTCTGACTTAGGTGCTTGTGATATATTGGTGAATAAAACACACAGGAAGCCCTGCCCTCATAGAACTTCCATTCTGGAGGTGGGAGGTACACAATAAGATAAAGATAATACATAGGAACCTTAAGTAGTATATAGAAGGTGTTAAATACCATGGACAAACTAAGGTACTGAGTTGCTGCAAAAAGGATGAAAGGGAACCAGGAGTATGGGACTGATGAACACCTCTAGTCGTAATTTCTTTCATTTGTTCATTCATTCATTGGTGGTACTGTGAATTGAAACCAGGGCTTTCCACTGAGTTACCTTCCTAGTCCTTTTGTTTATTTATTTATTTTTCTAAGTTTGAGACAGGGTCTTGCTAAATTGCCAGGTTGCTCAGGCTGCACTTTAATTCAATGTTCCTCCTGCCTTTGCCTCCCAGAGTGCTGGGATTCTAAGTATGTACCACTGTGCCCACCTTGGTTGCAATTTATATAGTGTGTTTTGATGGACCTCACTGAGGAGAGGAAACATGATTCCAGAGGCTGAGGCAAGAGGATTGCCATGAGTTCGAGGCCAGCCTGGGCTACATATGTGAGTTCAAGGCCAGCCTGCACTACATAGCAATACCGTGTCTCAAACCAAAACAAAACAAAACATCCCAGCAAAAGAAAGTGGTTATTTGTGCCAGTTGCTGCTGATTAGTCAAATTAGATATGGACAAAGAAATTAAGCGTTGGACTTAGCATTGTGAAGATCATTGTTGACCTCTACAAGACTACAAGAGCAGTTTAGGTAGAGCAACCCTAATGGAAATGGATTTAAGAGAAAATAGAAGAATTCGAGGCAGTGATTATAGATAACTCTGAACTATATATAGAAAAGTTACGATTTGGTTTCTGGATCTCAGAGTTTATAATTTGTTTTGGGACAATGGGAATAAACACATTTTTTGAAACAAGCAAATGAGAGAAAAGTCTATATGATGCTAAATTGGGTGCATTGTTGTGGTTGGTGCATGAGGTGATCAGCTGGGAGGGCAGAGTATAGTGATAAAAATGTTCAGAGAAGGTCGATAACTAGCTTACATAGTCAAGTAAATATCTGAAGACATTCATAGTGTTTCTTGCATTGTGCTCTGGGGACCATGTCACCAGAATCTCCTGGGATGCTTTTTACTTATGCAGGTTTTTGGAGATGTAAGCTGACTACTAAGTCAGTGTCTCTCAGGGTGGGACTCTGAATTCGGCATATTTAACAAGCTTTCCAGGTGATTTTTATATAAAATAAACTTTTTGAACTGCTAGTCTAAAGATTTTACTGAGTAGATTATATTCCAGATTGATGAACTCTCCAGAACACAAGAATTATGTGAAAAGTGGTACAGTGAAAAGTCCACCCTTAACACATATACTTAGAAATTTATGTAAGTGTTAAGAAGTTAAATTTATAGTAGTATTCATTTGCCCTGAATCAGACCTCATTCAGTTATTGCAGTGATATTTTAGGCATCTGAAAAGTTATGGGTCTTTCATGAAAGGGACTGCTGAGTCTATGTGTTAGTTACTAGTCCAACTATGTACCAGAGAAGATGGTTGAGAAAGTAGAGCTGGCCCCAGGTCCTGGGAACTAGGCACTAAGAAAACAGAGCTGTGGTGCTCTGCTGTTTTGCCCAGCTGCCTTGGGGCTAGCCTTACAAACTGCTGAGCTCTGTCTCCCATGACGCCTCAAGCTGGGAATCTTGGCCCTTTGCTTTCTCAGCCCAGCTTCTCCAACAATCCAAGCAAAGGGTGGAGAAAAGCACTTTCTGCCTCTGCAAATCAGAAATACTTTGTGTGTGTGTGTTTTTCTA
This sequence comes from Dasyprocta punctata, assembly GCA_004363535.1. Classification (NCBI taxonomy): domain Eukaryota; kingdom Metazoa; phylum Chordata; class Mammalia; order Rodentia; family Dasyproctidae; genus Dasyprocta; species Dasyprocta punctata. The sequence continues at coordinate 18,397 of RJWM01021561.1, forward strand.
ATCACCGTGAGCACAAAGAATGAGTGTCAGCATAGGAGAATCTGCAAGTGAGGACCATTCTGCCTAGCATTGTGACAGGAAGTGATGAAGGACATAGTTAATTTTATTGTGTGCCTCCTTGGGTAATGATTTTGTTTATCAAAGACCTCACCATGGGCTTAACTATTTGTTATAAGGTCCTTGTTTCACTAACTGGTATCTGCAGACTTGGTTCTGCTAAGAGAGCATAAGTTAATTTCTTCAGTGAGCAAGCGATCAACTTTGGGAACTTGTAATTCTACAGTTGGATCCTATCTTCAGCCTACTATTCTATTTAGGCATAGAGTTTTAAGTACAATTTCCAATGTGTATGGGCATAACTTTCTACAAGCCTTTATTGAATGTGGTACTTATATGGTTGTTGAGGTCAGGGGTTACATGGAGAACAACTACATACAGGACACAGGGTTTGTAATACTGTTTTATAATAGTCATCCAAAGTTAAACACAAGAAAGTGCAGGAAAATCTGTCCACAACACTAAGACCCAGGATATTTAGCCAAGGGCCTGGATCCCACAGCAATGTCATGCAAGAGTCCCACTAGAGACCCAAAACACATGACAATGCCTCCCACAGTACCAACTGGGAATCTAAGAGCCCACAATAAGGGCTCACGCCAGTCTATTTATGGTTCTGTGCTGGGAAGGCCACAGGTCAGCGGTGGAACTAGAAAGTCTATGCCAGCAGGGTGAAGGAGCTGTGCAGTGGGTTGAGGGTTCTACATAGGAGCCGAGAAGTCACGCTCAAAAGAAGAAGCGGGGCTGCCCTGAAGAGCACCACAGCCATCCCCAACAGCGACGAGGTCCCGCGCTCCTCCGACGGTGGAGA
>RJWM01021561.1:19364-35227 GCA_004363535.1 Dasyprocta punctata
AAGCTTCTCCAGTACACAGCCTCCCCTCCAGAGCCAGGAAGCGATGCACAGTGCGAGGAGCAGGGCTTCCGCAATGTGAACCACAGCCACTCTCACCGAGGAGGTCCCGAGCTCCTCCGACGAGAATGGCCGAATCCATATTGGGGGAAGCCAGCATGACAAGCACCTCCAGGAGAACCAGCGGCTCGAAACAGCAACTCTTGGAAGAACCCACAACGCCTCCTTCTTCTTCTCCACGTCCCTATTTATGCTGGCAACTTTCTTCAGGTGGAGCATCTTTACTCAACACCAGCTGAATTAATTCAACTGGTGCTAAGTTGACCACCAGTTTGTAATCCATAACAATGGTTTAAAAATGTTTTATTAGATAACGGTTAATAAGACACAGTACTTCCCTCTGGAAAATAAACTTAAAATGGCTACTTAGAATATAGGTGATAAGTGCTATGCAAAGGGATGTGTCTATAGTATTTGTTCCTGAAAGGGAATGGGAAGTGATACTTGGGAGGTGGAGAAGAGATTGTGGGAAGGGTGGGTGTTGGCTGCCAGGCAGAAAAGCCACGGCATGAGACAGTGGTGAGACAGGGAGGTGGCTATAGGCACAGGTAGGGCACACTCTGTGGATTGGCACAAGCCACAGGGCTAGGCACTTGTGCTTCTATCTGGCATGGTCATTGTGACTGTTGAGCAGCCGTGTGTTTAGAGAACAACTAACTAATGTGGCTGGTTCGAACAGGGTGTTCATGACATTTGCATTGGATCCATCTCCCCAGTGTGCTATTTAAGACACATAAAGAATAAGAGGTATTTTAATATACTGAGAAAATCTCTCTGTATTTAGATTTAGAATCTTACTAAGACGATTGGATCCTTTTGCTTTGAAAAGCTTAAGTTGCTATATTAAATCCATAGCATACACCTTTTGCAGACATTTTCAACATACACGATTTGTGGAAGAGTACTTGTATAATGTTCTACTCCTTATTTCTCTTCTATTTAGCTATGGCAACATAGGCAATGTACTCCGTTATTTTGCAAGACTGATCACAGCTAAATGTACTGATGCAGACAGGATGTTCGTTATTTCATATTTTCTCAATGATGGCACACTTTCAGTGTTTGAACCTATAGAGAGGAATTCAGGTAAGAGACATCATTCATAGTATTTGCCTCAGACCATTGAATTGTCACTTTGAAAATTAGAGAATGAGTTCTAATTTCATAGCTTAGTTGGTCTACAATAGTTGTGTGTGTGTGTGTGTGTATTGAATCATCTCTTTGAAAATTAGAGAATGAGTTCTAATTTCATAGCTTAGTTGGTCTATAATAGTGTGTGTGTGTGTGTGTGTGTGTGTGTTAACCAGCATACTATACTTCTTTTCACAAAGATACCTAAAATGGGGATCCAAACATGTAAAATGTTAAACACAGACCAGTTTTATAAATTGTGGTTGTCTCAGCCCCAGGGTGAAACCCTTCCACCACTGCCCCCTGTTTCTCTGTAGTCTTTGAGGGTCTTCTGTGGAACTCAAGGGCTTCAGCGTTGTGGTCTGGCTGGCACCAGTGCTACTCACAGTCAGCAAGCCAAAAGAAAATTCATGTTGTTGGTAGTCCTGCTTACAGAATTGTTCCCTGAGTGGAAGACAAGGATCCCAAATATACAAATTTAATCTTCAGGATCCATCTTTCTCTGTCTCTGTCTTTGTCCATTGAGACTGTTGCCCAAGTTGCATCCCCTAGGTCTATGGAATGCTCTCCACAGCCATTGCTGAGAAGAGCCACTGACTTACTAAATAACAGAACTACAGTGGTACCTCGGTTCCTGAATTTAATTTTTGCGCAGTCTGGTCACAAACAATTGGATGTGAACCAAATCAAATTGATGGTTAAGATCAATGTTGACCTTTAAGGGGAAATTTGATTGGGTTCTCGTTCCGTTCGGTTTGTGACCAGAAATGGGTTAAGAATTAACTTCATGAACTGAGGTACCACTCTATAGGGCACCCTGTTCTTTATCTTGAACATGCTTACAAGTTTTATCTGTGCCAAAGGCACATATTTGGGAAAAATACTCAGTGATGTTCTGGTTAACCATCTCCTTGAAAAAAAATGTGAAAGCTTTGACTGATACTGTTTGCCAGTTTTCATGGTGTGGATACTCCAATCATGAGCAATTTCAAGAAGTCCAGTTTAACACCTGGCTTGAAAAATCCCTGAAAATTTAACAGTCAGTTCCTGTGAGCTGGTATGAGCCACTTAGCACACCCATGAGTAATAAATAATTTGTATAAGTAAGTCAGGCACCACAGTGAGTTGAATAGTAGAAAATCTTAAAATAGGAAAATTGAATAGGGATGAATATGCCATGCAAAACATCAGCTCTGTACAGCTAAAGTGGGAAAAATGATGCCAAGCAAATTGTAGCCTGTGTAAGACAGAAAGAGAGATGATGGTGATCAATTACTAGCTTCTAATAGTGGCAGCTATCACTGAGTACCTACTATTATCCTTACTTTTCAAGGTTAAAATTTGTGCTCCCCTACTAGGTCCTCCAAGATGCAAATGCTGAGACAGAATTAAATGTGCAACAGATTTATTAGGGGAAATACTAGTGAGGGAAAATGTGGAGGGGGCCAAAGGAGACCGGAGAGCCACCAGACTGCAGTGCAGTTTTGACTCTGATGTCAGATAGAGGGAAGAAAGAAAGAGGAGGTCTTAGACTGCAGTGGAGTTTTAAGGAAGTTTCTGCAAGACTGAGTCGAAGTCACTACATGGAAGAGCCCTTGTCATTGCAGGAAGGAGCTTTGCATTGTCATTTGTTGGCAGTGGCCTTTGGGAAGCATGGCCTTTGCACACAGCTGAGGATGGATTACAGCGCATGGCAGGTGGAGCCTGCCCTCAGTTATGTTCCTCACAGTAGGTGATCTGAGAGGGACCCCCACCCACACACAAACAAATTTTATTCCCATCTTACCAATAAGAATTCATACAGGGTCAGAGAACTTAGAAAGCCCTGAGAGATCATCCAGTAGGCAGTGACAGAGCAAGGATGGAATATAGCTCTGTTCTGCTCCAAAGCCTGTGTCTTTCCAATGCCTGTGGTGTCTGAATATGGTAGCAGGAATGTGATGAAGCTGACTGCCAAAGCTCGTCTGGTCTCAGGCTGTATTCATAGGTACTAGAGGCTCCTGTTCACCTCTGCTTGCTGTTTTCCAAGAGATCACAAAATACATAATACCTGGCAGAGAACAGATGAAACAGTGAGGATTCTGGAAAATAAGGAATATGTGGCAAAGCAAAGATACTTTACCTGTAGGAAAAAATGAGTTAATCATCCTCTACAGTTATCTTCAGACACTTTGGTCATCTCCTATGTAGACCTTTTTAACCTTTAATCTGCATGTCAGGTTGCTTGTGAGACAAATAGGTGTGAGTAAGCACAACTGAGGAATTTTCTAACTGATGCTGTTCACCAGGCTTTAAGGATGATCACCCTCCAGATGAGCCATACTCCCAGGGTGCTGCAGTGCAAGACTGCAGGTCCTTGCTGAGTGCTTATTGAACTAGAAAGGGAGAAAGGAAAGAAGGAAAAAGCTGGAATACCATAGCACTTTTTTATTTAACATATGCACCTAGAAGGTCTTTTTTCCCTCACCCACTGCCCGCTTCTTCCCTGAAGTCCGTAAAACTTCACAGATAAGTTGTACAGTCTGTGTCTAAAGATGGAGTAACTCTAAAGATGAGTCCTGGTTCTTTTAAGAATAAAGTATACCCATAGACTTTTGTGTTTTCCTACAGGGTACACTGGTGGATTGTTCTTGAAAAGAAGTCGTGTGAAGAGATTTGGACAAGAAGTCTTTAAAAGCGAGTTCTCAGAATATATCAAGGTTGAGGAGCTGTACATTGGAACCAAAGTGAACGTGAATGGCAACCTGTTTGTTTTGCTCAATGCTGATGAGTTCACCTTAAACTACATGGAGAAGAACGTAGACAAGGTGAATTTACTTTGTATAATTCTTGACTTGCCTCTTAGCCCTCCACAGTGTATGTTTTTCTTTCTCCAGGGTGTTTTCTTCTTCATCTTGCCATTGGTTTTACATTGTGCATTCACACATGTGGGCATGAATAATGGATCCGTGCAACTTGGCCACAGGTCCCAATGCAGAGGCCAGGTCCTTGTCTCTTCTGTTTACACGCTTGGCTCTCCACTGCCCAGCATCACAGATTCCAGGCACAGGCAGGAGGCAAGCCCAGGGTTGAATCAAGTTTCCTGGGTTTTCTGCTGACACTAACAATGTTTTCAGAAAGAAATCCAGCAGCTATAGGAAAGGAAGAAAATCTGGTGCCACACACTGTGCCATCCCAGTTAGTTGGCACAGGCCAACAGAGAAGGCCACGACTGGAACAAACAGAAATCCCAAGGGAACTCCATAGTTGCTGGGGTTGCAACTTCCCTTAACAGAGGCCACCTGAGGCCTAAATAACAGTTTATCTTGAGATTTGCCACTGTGAGCTCGAAGAGTTTTTTTTTTTTCCTAATTTGAAGTAAGATGGAAGATGGGTGGTGTTACTAAAAGTGCTATTATGGCAATGCTATTCAGTGAAAAGAACATATTGATAAAAGTCTTGCTTTTTGTTCAGTGTGCAAACATGTCTATTTGAGAATCATGCCTACCAGTGAAAAGTCTGTCTAGAAAGATTTTATTTTAAAAGTTCACCTGTGATTAATAATATCTATGTATCATTTATATACATACAGTACCAATTTTGACTTATTTATACATGAAATGCTCAGGGGTAACTTGCTAGATTGTATATCACATCCTTCATGTCAGTTTGAGTCTTTCCAGTAGCAAATGCCAAGATAAAGTTAGATATGCAAGAGGTATGTTGACAGAAAGGTCTCAGGGATAAGAAGGAGAGGGAGCAGGAGGAGCGTAGTGTGTGCAGGACCTTCAGACCAGGGTGCAGGGCTAGCCTTTGTGAAAGGAGAGAGGAAGGAAGGAAGAAAGGCTGGGTGAGAAGAACTTCAGCAAGGCAGTGTAGCTCTGAGAAAGTTTGCCAGGTGGATGGGGAGCCAAGAGCTAAACTGGCCCATCCAAGTGGTCTCCACTCTTCACAGCTGAGAGACTCTAGTCAGTTGTCTTTCCTGAGCTTCAGTTTCCTTGTCTTTGAAGGAAGAGTAGCATCAGTGCCCTATTCATAAAGTTGCTAAAAAGATCAGATGCAATGATAATGACTGTGAAGTAGCTCTGTGTGCCCCATCATAATCTTAGTCATTGTAGCAATAACTTAGGGTTCTTTTTCCAAGCACAGGGTGAACCTGTAACTTAATATGAAATATGTACATCATCCTTAACTTAGGATTGTTGAACTTAGGTGCTTGTGATTTTACCATGGTGCGAAAGCAATATGATTCAGTAGAAACTGTATTTCAAAGTTTGAGTTTTGCTCTCTCCTTGAGCTATGACAGTGTGGTCCAATCTTCTGTTGTGATGCTGGGCAGTGGCACCAATAGCTCCCTATTAGCGCCACCATCACAAGGGGACACACCCAGTACTGCGTGGTAGGTTAGATGTAGTCAGTGTATTTACGACTTCAGATATTTTCAACTTACTGTTGGTTTGTCAGGATATAACCTCATCACAATTTGAGGATGATCTATATATAGAAAACATGTGTTTTGTTGTTTTTGTTTTTGTGGTGCTACAGATCAAACCCAGGGGCTCACAAATGCAAAGATGGCACTCTACCACTGAGCTTTACTCCCATCCAAAACACAGTTTTAAAATATAAAGGGCTTTTCTCTTTCCTGAATGGTAAAAGCAGGATAGGGCATTATCTGATATCAGCATACCCAGTGAAAATTGCATTATTTTAAAACTACTTTAAGCAAATAGAGAAAGATTAATATACTTTTTTATTGTTTTGGTGGCAGGAATCGAATTTAGGACCTTGCGCTTGCCAGGCAAGTGCTTGTACCACTAGGCTATATCCCCAGCCTAGTATACTCTTTAATACAAGTCTGAATCTTTTCAGAAGAATTAGTCGATCTCATCATTGAAATAGGTGAAAGGAAATGCAAAAAGGGAGAGAGGGAGTGAGGGCCTCCAGTAGGTGCCAAGACACTTGGATTATTTTGTTATGGAAAAGAGGAGCTTTATACTAAATTACCATCAATGTTTTGTTCTAGAATTTCTTCTTTTCATTTTTTTTTTTTTTTTTTTTTTTGCGGCACCGGGGATTGAACTCACAGCCTCGCGCCTGCCAGGGCAGGTGCTTAAGCCACTGAGCCAAGCTCCCGGCCCTGGTTTTTTGAGGCAGGGTCGCACTATTCTTTTCATTTTTGATCTCATGACTGTAATTATTTACAATCTTATGCTTTACCACATTGAATAAGAAATCTTCTTAATGAGTCAAAAAGCTGGTCACAGGATAGGAGGCAGGGACAGTGGGCCGCCCAGCGAATGAGTGTGTGAGAATTACAGTGCCTGTGTGGATCTTTGACATCCAGCCTTTCTCTAATCAATGCATTGCTTGGTGGCCAACAGATCCAGGGTGACCCATTCTAAAGATCTGGAGAAAATGAGGGTCTTATGTACCCAATTTCGAATTCTCATTCTCTTCGTTAGGGTCTGTCAATACTGGGCTGATATCTTAGGATTACAGGGAGGAGGTTGAGGTGGAGGCACAGAGTGTTTTCTGGTCTTTGTGGCTTTCTGTCCCTTAAGACCAATTTTCTCAGATCTGCAGCTGATGCTAATGTCACTTGTTCCTAAAGTCTTAACTCAGGAGGTAACAAAGCTAGTAATGTGTTTTCCATGTTGGCCTCTTTGGGTTCACTGTATGCAGCCTTTTTGTCAGTCATCAGAAATAATTGGGCTTCAATCATTAAGAAATTAAACAATTAACAAATGCTGGCATGGCTGTGGTATACTAAAATGAGCCCTCCTTCATTGCTGGTGGGAATGTAAACTAGTACAACCATGATGGAAATCAGTGTGGAGATTTCTCAAAGAACTGAAATTAGAAATTCCATATGACCTAGCTATATATGCTAGGTATCTTCCCCAAAGAGTTTAAAGTCATCATACTACAGTGATACACGCATACCAATGTTTATAGCAGCCCATTTCATAATAGCTAAATCCTGGAAGCAGCCTGTATACCTATCAAAAGATGATGGGATAAAGAAAATGTGGTATCTGTATATGATGCAGTACTACTTGGCTAATAAGAATGACCAATTAGAGAGATTTGTAGGAAAACAGATACACCTGGAAAATACAATGTTGAGTGAAATAAACCAAACACAAAAACTTAAATACCATATGGTATCTCTCATTTGAGTGAGGCAGCGTACTACCAAAGAGTATAATAAAGGATGGATAGGGACAAGGGGACAGATCACTTGCGAAAAGGAAAGGGTCCAAGGGAACAAGGGGAAAGGGTGAGGAGGAGGGGAAGGGGAAATAAGTAGAAAAAGATGCCCCATGTGCAGGAACCTAATAACCTCAATTAATGTAAACATTATAGGCACAAGATGAGCTAAGACAAATAATATCACAGGAATGAAAAATGGGATAGGGGACCTGGAGGAAGAGGAAGGGAGGGGAGAGGGTATTAAAAAAAAAAAGAAAGAAATATGTATAGGTAACCATTCCCCAGAGGTGATTATAAACTACATGAACTGCAAACATGTACAAATAAAAATAAAAAAAAATACTGGGTTCTGAAAGTCTCAGGCATATTTATTAAAGATGTCTATCATTTTTCCCTTCTAGTTCCCATTTAGCAACATTGAACTTGCCCTACAAAAGCTGAAAGAAGAAGAATCAAAATCAAGAGAGATCAAGCAAGTATTTGCAGCTGCTGACTGCAACCACACGAAGATGGTGGATTTTAATACATTCAGGTAAGCTGTATTCTGCAGCAAGACTCCTTTTATCTCCTCAAGATTGTTCAAAGAGCAGAAAGAACAGTTACTTTCCTAATGATTCTTAATCAGTTTCTTTGTGTTTGTACTAATTTGTGGTTAAGTTTTGGCCACTAAGATTGTAGTAAATTTTATGCATTTACCTATAAGAGAAGTGTACAGGTGGGAACAGAAGGACAAAAGCCTATTAAGTCACTCGGTCATGTTATTTTATTAATCGTTGTGTTAAAAGACTCGGGGTAGGGCCGGGAGTTTGGCTCAGTGGCTTAAGCGCCTGCCCTGGCAAACGCAAGACTGTGAGTTCAATCCCCGGTGCCGCAAAAAAAAAAAAAAAAAAAAAAAAAAAAAGACTCGGGGTGGCTGGGTGGGAGGTGTCAGGAATGGTGCATCTGAGTCGAGAAAGGCAGAAAAAAGTCCAGCTAAGGGCACCCCTCCAAAATCTGTGGGACAAAGGAGGGATGTCTTCCCAGGAATACAATTAAGTTGGAAAAGATAGTGAAAACTTCATTAGTTATCAGAGGGAAGGTGATACATATGTATCTCTGTGTATATATGCTCAGACATGTGTATTCTGAAAGACAAAAATATATTGGCATTGAGGGAAAAATATATGACAGTAGTTATAAGTATCATAGGAAATCATGAACAGGAAAGATTTTCTGTAAGGTAAAGCTGAATTCTGGGACTGTCCAGTGACTGACCTAGGCAAATTTCCAAACATCAGAAACAGGAAAATTCAAATTCAGGGTCTAGTACAATCGTGAGAATTCTTAGCTTGAAAACAAAGTGAATGGAGCATTCAGGAGAATGTAAATTAAATCATGGATGGAGGACAAAGGGGACTTTCTCTTTAGGCTGAGAATTTTGGCTCCTGAGAACAATAGTGGCTGAAGCTATATAGTAAACTGGGCTTGATGCAGTCAAGATGTGGACTGAGAAGTGAGGAAGCGAGCCCAGGCGAGGGGAGCAGGGAGAGCTTTCCAACTTTGTGTCTGCAGTTGTCTGTTGCATCACTACCTGGTGGCCTAGAGCCTGCCACGAGTCCTAAAGTGTCCCAAGAGTTCGTTTGTTGTTTTAACAAAGCTCTTTTGTGTCTCCAAAATGTTCTTGTAAGAGAAACAGTCAGAGGACATATTTTTATTGTTTAAAATTCCCAACCTTCTGGGATCAATAAGAATTTATAGTTCTTTGTTACTGTTCATAGGCACATACGCATGTTCATGGTGTTCTGGAAAATAAAATGGTGACAGATTAAAGAACAAAGATAATTATTCAGGCCATAAACTAATAGAAAGCAGTGGAGGAGAAAACAAGAAATTTCCATCAGAAACAAGGGAATAGCTTTGTTTTATTATTATTTTTTGTCCTTTTACAAAAGCATCCATTCTTGCAATACTCTCACAAAGACTATTGGAAATACTTTAGTGAGTTCATGGAGTTTTTTTTTAATTAGTATATATTTGCAATACACAGCAATTACATTCATCTTAAGGAATTGGTTCTTACACATATTGCATCTTGATCATTTTTATTCTCCTTCCCCCATGCTTTTCTCTTTCCCACTTCCCCAGCTCCCTTTCCCATCTCCACAAAGTCTGTCTCCCCATTTCCTACCATTTCTCTTTTATTTTGCTCTTTAAATTATACTTTGTGTTTCTCATATAATAGAAACCATGCGATGCTTAAAGCTTCTGTGTCTGGTTTATTTTGCTTAGCATTACAGTCTTGGGATCCATTCATTTTCCAACAGACCACTCAAATTTATCCATCTTTATGGCTGAGTAGTACTCCATTGTGTATATATTATATTTTCTTTATCCATTCATCCATTGATGGGCCTATACTATAGGCTGCTTCTACAATCTAGTCATTGTGAATTGTGCTGTTATACACATGGCTATGCACGTATCACCATAGTATCATTACTTGAACTCTTTGATCATGGGTCTTTTGGGGAAGTACTTCAGCTTGGTAGGATCTCCAAGGAAGAGAAACTGCTTTCCAGATGGAGGCCTGACCCAAACTCTGGGTAGGGGAAAAGGGTTGTCACGCTGCGTGCTTGGAGGAGTGACCTCAGGTACTGCATGCTCTCAGAGAAAAAGCTCCCCATCCCAGAAATTCTTTCAGATGAAAATCAGCTCAGGTTACACCCAGCCTAAAAAAATCCTTCCGTGGCTTGTCATTGTCCTTACAAGGTCCAAACATTTGACTGCAGCCAAAAAGGTCTTGAGTGCTGTTTCTGTTTATATTTTTAGTGTCACCAGTTCTTTTTCTCCAGCCTTATCCTTTGACCTTGCTGGTTGCTTTACAGTTTCTCAATCCCATCAGGCTCCTTCCTGCCTCCAAGCCTGTACTCACAGTTGCCTCTGCTTGGAAAAGCACCACTGTGCTTTTCATGGGGGAATTCTTGGACTCATTCCTCAAGGGGCTTTTTTTCTTTGATTATCCTATCTAAAGTAGATTATCCATCATTAATCTTAGCCCCTTGTTTATATTTTTCATAGCACTTAGCACAGGTTCATTTGTTTTACTTAGAGATATGTTTACTTGGCAGAGTGTGTATTTGTATTTTCTTCTTCTTCTTTTCTTTTTTTTTTTTTTGCGGCACCGGGGATTGAACTCACAACCTAGCGCCTGCCAGGGCAGGCGCTTAAGGCACTGAGCCAAACTCCCGGCCCTGGTTTTTGAGGCAGGGTCGCACTATGTAGCTCAGGCCAGCCTTGCACTCGCGTTGTAGCCCAAGCTGGCCTCGAACTCACAACGCTCTGCCTACCTCAGCCTCCCGATGTATTTTCTTCTATTAGAACATGAACTTGCCGAGGGCAGGGACCTTGATGGTCTTGTTCACCGCAGTATCCCCAACCCTTAGTGCTGGGATTAATACAAACATAGTTGCTGAATGAATTAATAAGCTGATAAAGTTATTCCTTAGAGCAGTGGTGGTGAACCTGTGGCACACATGCTGCAGTGGGTAGTTTGTATCATTGAAAGCTCTAAAAGGTTCACCATCACTGCCTTAACAGTTCTAGTTTGGAGGTGTTTGCAGTGTCTCTGGATTAGCCCATTTTTCCATTGCTATAACATAATACCTGGGGCCAGACAATATGTAAAGAAAAGAGGTTTATTTAGCTCACATTGTGAAGGTTCAGGAGCTGGTACCACCATTGACTCAGCTCTGGTGAAGGCCTCATGGCAGATGTTGCTATGGTAGGAACACCTGCACAAGAGATCATATGGCAAGACAGTAAGTCAGAGAGTGGGGAGGGGCCAGTCTTCTCTCTTTTATAAAAATTTCCTTGCAAGAACTAATCAGGGTCCCCTGAGAACCACACTGATCCCTTCACAGGGCAGTGCCCCTAGTTACCTAATCATATCCCACTAGGCCTCATCCCTTAAAAGCTATCCTACCTCTCACATCATCACACATATCCCCTCTTGGGGTACAAAATCAAATCCATGCTAGAGCAGTGTCCAAATGAGAGTGTAGCCAGGACTCACCATGTCCTGGTCCATGTGACTTGCGCAGGGTGGACCCTGAGCCCTCTAGGCTTGGGGCTCACTACTGTCAGTCCCTGCACACTGTCTTCCTCCCTCTCATGCTTCTCACACCCCTGCCTGGGGGAAGACTAAGGAGCGACGTGGGTGGTCACTTTCACATCACACCCTCATTTAATTCTTTGCTCAGCGCTTTCACTAGTTAATATTTCTCTTTCTCTTACATATGTGTCGATGTGTTTCTGTGTGTATTCTGATTCCCACCAGAGGTTAACCTCTTGGAAGTTTACCTGCTGTAGTCTTATCCCTGATCACAGTGCTTAACAAATGGTAGGATTAATAAGTATGAATCAAGCGGGTTTATTTATGTAGCCCTCACTGCTTTGGCCAGTCTTTCTCCTGACCTGGAAATAAGAATATCTCTGGGATGTTTCCCCCTTGGATTCCCTTAGGTATTCCCCAATAACTTTCCTTAAATCGACCTCATTTTCCTCTCCCATAAAATGGTAGCTTATGACCATGTTCTGGTAAAAGTCACTGTGCGTGTTCCCTGGACTCAGGTCAGAGCCTTCCTTGAGTCCCTGCATCCTTTTGTCTCACTTGACCTACCCACCCTTTGGAACTGCACTTCTTTTTTTTTATTTTGAAGAGAGGAACTGTACTTTTACCTACCTTTGGAAACTTTCCCTACTCTCTACCTTCAGCTTCACATTTGTATATCAGCAGTCCATCCATCTTCCCTCTGACTCTCTGGAGAGCTGCATAACTGATGTTTTCTTATCTCTCATGCTACAGTGTTTTGCCAAAATGATCTTCCTAAAATCTGATCAGGTCATTCCTCTGCTCCAAACCCTACATCAGTTGTTCATTGTTTTCAGGAGAAACCCCAGCTATTCAGTGTATCATGTGAGTTTGGTCATAATCTGTCCCTTGGCTACCTCTAGCTCCTTATTTCCATCTTGCTGCAAGAATACTTGTAGAAGCCACCATTTATTGAGCACTTACTATGGGCCAAGCAGCCTGCTAAATTCTTTATATCTTCTATCCACTGGGAGCCCTCTGTGGAGTTGTTACTTGTTTACTTCCCTGCCTCCACAATCTTGCCAAGTACAATAGACGTTTGTTGAATAATTTAATGGATAGTTCTATTTCTTGAGGAACATTCAGTTTAAAGCTTGCAGCAGGTAAATAATTGATTACTTTACACCAGGAAGGGCCATCTGTCTTCTGCTTAGTGGAGTCAGGGAAAGCTAGACCTGACCCTTACCAGCCAAGTGACCTGGGCAACACCAATTTACCTCCCTGCCTCTCACTCTTTTGTCTGTATATCATCGCTAAGATCCTTCCTGCTCTCTGACATTCTGAAACTCTTAAAACTGTAGGTTTATCATACACTTATGAACTGTTCCCTTTTCAAATTTGTGTGTTGACATGGTTGAGAAAAGTACAGGCAGGATTGCAGCATAGACCTCTGGGCTTCCCCTCTGTGGCCTGAGGTTTCTGTTCAGCTCAGATGCCTTCTTGTACAGCTGGGGCCTCGGATCCTAGACCTGCTTTGTTGTCCAAGTGCCTTCTACCTCTCAGTCAAACCTTGAGGGGAGGGCCTAATAATCTGCTTTTGCATATAGTGTGGGAAATGGTTCTCTTTTTTCATTTAGGTGAGGAACATTTCTCTTTTGCCTGGTTTGGGTCACCAGTTCTGCCTCTAGACTAGACCTATTTCTGTATGACCCATTCTTCCCTGTCTGTCCTATTTTACCTATGAGAGCTATTGATTATTATCTGAGGGATTGCAGAGACTTCTTTATCAGAGCAGGGCAGATTTCAGCAGGGAGCAGGGTAGACATCAGCAGGGAGCAGGTTCATGTTTCAGGCAGTTGAGTACATGGGCAGGGTGGGGCTTCCCAACCTGGTGTCTGGATTCAAAACCACAGGCAGCGGCAGCTGAGACTTCCTCAGTGCAGACTCAGTGCCAGAGAAGATGCAGCCAGGCCCTCCATCTACCATTCTGAGCCTTGATCCTGCCCATCAGAGATGACACCTAGCTTCATGTAGTTTACATGTGTTTATTTCTTCTTCCCACTTGGGTGAGGACCTCAGAGTACAGGGTCTGTGCCGGTTCACCCTTGTGTCCCAGATCCCTCCAGCACCGAGTATGTCAGGCCTCAGTGAACTCAGTAAATTATGACACAGTTTTTCCTCAGACTCCCATTATTAATTGCAGGATCAATAGTTCTCCTATGAACATCCATGTAGTAAATCCCTTCTAGTATTCAAAGCCTCAAGAAGATGTTCACGCTAATAAAACTAAGATTTTTCCTGAGGGAAATTGTGTACTATAAAGAGATCAGATCATTGGCTTTGGACTTGACAGACCCGGATCCAAGTCTCAGCTCTCTCATTTACCAGTATGGCGGGACAGTTTTTCATCTATAAAACAGGAGTAATACCACCAACTACATAGAGCCATTGTGACGAATAGTAAGTGTGATCCTGTTTGTAATTTCTTACTCTGACACCCTAACTGGTACATGGTGAGTACTCAAAGTCCAAACCTTTATCCCAATAGTTGCAAGTCAGCGTCACCAATAATAGTTATAGAAATCTATGTACTGTTTTCAGTATGGGATCATTCAAAACATTCTCTAATAAATGCAGTTGGAAAAGAAGCTCATAAAAAAGTTTAGAGGCCATGAAGATAGAAAATAATAAACATCATCATCTTTGGATCTAGGTTAGGAAATGCTAATGTAATCTACCCTGTTTTTGACCTTTACTTTAAGGAAGCAGATTATAAATTTGTGCTTAGAACATAGTAATGATCTCATCCCAATTTATCTAGGACAGTTGTTTCTCCCTTTATATGGTTTTGCTCTATCTTTATTTGCAGTACTCTGTGTACATTTCTGTTGGTGTTTTTATTGTGCACTGTCTAATGTCTTTTAAGAAAGCCACTGATCTATGAACCCATATGAAGAAAAGTAAAAACAGATTCTAGAAACATTCAAAGATAGGCTTTTATTATGAATTGAATAGATACTTTGTCAGTATTTGTAGCATATATTCAAGATGGGGGACTCAGCTTATTTTTGAAAATGGCATTTGGACTCTTCTTGAAAGAATTAAATATAAATAATGTGATGCATTAGGAAGAATGTTGGCTTGGAAATCAGAAAGATGGAGATCTTTGATTTGATTCTGCCATTGCCTGGCGGCAGTGTTTGTATTGGTGAGAGTTTAGTTTTAAAAACCAAAATCCTCTCTGGCTAGTTAAGCAGAAAAGGAATTTATTGAAAGGATCCTGTGTGGTTCACAGTATCTTTAGAAGGACTGGATAAACAAGCTTAAGGGATGGTGCCCAGACCTGGGCTGTAGAATTTGTTTGATGAGAAAATGACCTCTGTTACCAGTGCAGCTACCACCACTGAATTGTTGGTGCCCCTACATTGCTGTCAAGGACTTGACTGAACTGCAGTCATTATTACTACCATCACTTTTGGCCACCTCGAGTCCTTTGCCACCCTTGAGAGCTGGACCACTGTGATGCCAAATGTGACCCACAGTGAGCTGGTTTTTTCCTGTTCCTCCCTTCTGAATCATTGTTCTATGACTAGTGGAGCCTGGGTCAGCTGCATGTCTCTGAGTGCAAGGAAGGCTGGAAAATTGAGCTCTGACTTCCATGTTGGGGAGACAGTGAACATAATATGGAAATTTCTCCAAATATAGAAAGGCTACTTGAAAGGTAGCCTTTTTAAAAGTTTCACTTAGGATGAGTAAGTTCTGGAGATCTACTACACAACATGGTGACTCTAACAATAATAATATATTATGTACGTAAAAATTGCTGAGAATAGATCTTAAATCACCACGCGCAACACACACACACACACACACACACACACACAAAGGTAACTGCGAGGCTATGTTGTTCGCTTAATTTAAATCACTTCATAGTGTATACATATATCAAAACATTACACTGTACATTGTAAACATACACAATTTTTTGTTTTTATTTATTTTTTATTTATATTTTTATTTTAAAGAGGATAAAACAGAATAAAACCAATCAAAACAAACTAGTGTAAGAGATACAGGACTTCAAAACATTATGAAGTCAACAATAGTTATCATAATGCCTTTTGATGTCTTCAAAATAGCTGCAGATAACATCGGACATAGTAAAAATCAAACACAACAGAACAGAATAGAAACAATAAAAACAAAACAATTAATGCAGTAAAGGATTTCAAAACAAGCCAATAGTAAATCCAAAATTGCTACCATAATATGTCTTGCTATCCTTGAAATGGCTTCTCCTGCCATCAGATTTAACATAAACAGAACAAAAGAGAATAAAACCCAACCCAACGAAACAATGGAAATGATATAGGACCTCAAAACACGACCATAGGCAATCAACAAGGGCTGC
>RJWM01021562.1:0-35264 GCA_004363535.1 Dasyprocta punctata
ATGTGTATGCATGTGTATGTAAATATTTACTCAGAAGTTACATGATAGCAATCAGTGCTTTGGTTTTCAAATATTATCTATATCTATTTTACCTCTTTCTGCAGACTATGATGCAAGAACAAGCCATAAGATTTTCTTTAAATCTCTCAAAGAATTCAAAAATACAAAATCTGTACTGTAGAGTTACAACTTTCTTATGTAACAAATTAATGACTGTGGAATGTCAATCAAAGTGTCACTGAATGGCTTATTATGAAACTGTGATGTCCTCATTCAAAAAGAAGAAATTAAATATATGAGAAAGAAAACTAAAGAAAGTAGAATTAGTCATAAAAAGAGGAAGGAAAGACTAAGGAGAGAAAACACAATATAAATGGAATGAATTTATATTTTTTTTCCAATAGCATATAATACACAGATTCAGCAAACAGGAAAAATAAAATGACAGTGTGATGATTAATAGGTTCTGCTAGCCTGGGGCTTAACATCCCCCACAACTTAGTACTGGACCCAGAGAAACAACTTAGCTCTCCAAGAGTAAACTCTATGTTTTCCTTCTCATTCCAGAGATAAACCTCCCTCTCCCTTTTGCGCCTGCACCAAGCCCTCTCCAATCCCAAGACTCCACAACCCCCCAAGCCTCCAGCCCCAGACCCCAGTAAATCATCCTGTCTCCTGCTTTACACAGACAGATGCTCCCTCAAATCACCTGTCAATATGTCATTTTGCCCACCTCCCCAAACTCCTCCCCCAGCCAAAGTTGGTAAAGGTAACTGCACTCCTCTGTTCTTGTTGAGCGCTTTACACCCCTCCCTGCCCCTAAAGCTCTCCCGTGCCCTCCACATAAAAGGCCTCCTCCTTATCTCTCTTGCTCTTATTTTCTCTGTGCCGCTTCAGATTTAGTGATTTTAAAATAGTCAAATAATGATGATACTGATGATGGTGGTTGTGGTGGTGGTGGTGGTGATGATGATGATGGTGTGTGTGTCTATATGTGTGCATGTGTGTGTGTTTGTGTGTAGGTTCTAGAAGCTTGACTCTGTCAACACCTCTACCACCATGTACTAGAAAAAGTGAATTATGGTAGGTGCCCTTTTAATCAGAAGTGTGTGGATAGCAAATAGATCACCTTTTGAGCAAATTTTGTGAACTGCTTTCATTTACTCAAGTATATATCTTCTTAAATTTCAATAAATATACATCTGCAAAAGTGATAAAATATTTAATTTTACAGTATGTCTTAGTCCAGTACCTTTTTAGATTTCATTATATCATTTTACTATTACAAATAATGTTATGTTGAATCTCTTATGGGTATAAAACCTGATCCACTCTTAATTACTTATAGGATAAATTCCTAGAAGGAAAATTATAGGCAATTGAAAATTCACAATTCCAAGGTTACTGAAACAGATATAATGTCATTCGGAAAGCTCATGCTAATATATATCTACTTTTTAAAAAAATTCCAATGACATAAAGTTACATTTTCTTAACTTAGTTACCATAGTAGGGTTTAAATTTTGTAAATTAAAAATTTTATAATTTTTAGGTATAGCAATTTTTATGTCCATAAAGAACATCTTTATATCTATGTATCTTTAGCTTTGCTTATTTATGTATTTGACCTATTTTTAAAATTTGGACTATGTGCTATTTTTATTGATTTGTTGTAGGTTGAGATATATTGGAAAGATGAAAATTAGCAATGGTTTTCCTTTGTTAATATTTTCATCCTTAACATATTGTTGAGTTTGTTAAATAAATGCATTTTTTCTCATGTCAGTGGTATATTTTTCTTACACTTCTGTCTCAAATAGTGACTGATACGGAATGAATAACATTTGGAATTTATTTAACTAAATCTCTTACTGAGTTTCCTCAATAATTAAAATCTTTTAAATTAAATATTGATTTTTTTCAAGTAGGCTATTTTAACATCTGCAAATAAAAATACATTTTAACCACGTTCTAGTATTTGTTGGTCCTATTTCAATTATTTTCTCTATATTGATTAGATGTATAGAATGTGTGTAAAATAATAGCAGAAATAGGAAGTTGTTTTTTATTATTGTTGTTAATATAGAACATATTTTAGATTTTTTTTTCACTGTCAAGGTTTGACTCTTATATGTCCTCAAAAGTTTTTCACCAAACAACGAAGTTCTGGAGAGGTGGCAAAACCTTTAGGAGGTGGAGCTTAGGGGAAGGAAGTTAGATAATTGTGAGTGTGCCTTTGAACAAGATGTGGAAACTGGTATTTCCTTCTTACTATTTGTTTTACTTCCTACCCACCATACAGTGAGCAGGTTTCTAGCAGACACCCTCACAATGCTGTACTGTATCACCAGGTCTAAAGCACTAAACCAAATGCAACTGGACTGATATTTCGGTAACAGTGACCTGACGTAAATTGCTACTTCTTACAAATCGTTTACATTGACTATTTGGTTAAAGCAAGAGAAAGTTAACCCAGCTAACCCAGTTTTAGAAAGCACTGTGTATGGTCTATGGAAACACATTTCTTTAATATCAGAAGTAAATATCAAATTAAATGTTAAAAGCATACTAAAAAGTATAAGATAAAACTGATATACGTTGGACTGAATTTTGACAGTATTTGTTCATAAAACTGTCTTCTGTTGATAATTCTTAGGCAACTTTAAATCCTTTTCCAGTTGATATTCTGCCTACTTTTTGTAGTTAAACTTATTATTCCCATAATAGACCAACTATTACTTCAATAATTTAATGTTAGCACAGGATTATATTTGTATCTGATCATTTAATTCCTCTGTAAGCATAACTATGTTTTGTTTGTTTGTTTTTTAGAAATTGGCGTCTTATATTCCATCACCTTCAATCCCACTTTGCTGAAGTGTCTGCAGAACGGTTCAGGACTGCTCGGTGCTGGTTCTTACCCACTCCATGGCCTGCGCAGTGGGGGCTGCAGACCTGTCTTCTGTGCCTGGCCAAGCACTCCAGTCCTAGGCAGGCAAGTGCTGACTGGGCACAGGTTGAGCAGCAGTGACCTCGGGAGCTGGTGCAATCCATTCGTCCTGAAATTCCTCACTGGTCACCGCCTTTTCAGCAGCAGCCTGCTCTTCCTTTTCAATCTCTTCAGGATCCCTGTAGAAGTAGAGACCAGACGTGACTTGCCAAGGGTGGTCACTGGAGATGGTGCCACGCATGCGCAGCACTTTCCAGGTCTGCACCAACCACCTCGGACCCACTGAGTGAGCTCCCTTATACTGCTGCACGGGATGGCGATGTCCACTTAACCCAGAGGAGAACCCGTGCTACACAGAGCAGTGGTTGGCAGGTTGACATAAGACGTGGCTCCGGGAAAGCCGTCTGGATCTTGTTAGTGAAGGTCCCAGGCATGAAGCAATAGGTGTAGCTCCAGTGGCGGCGGCAAACTGCTGTACAGCCAGCTGCTCGGTGCTCCCAGAGGACATGACACTGACGCCAGCAGGATTTTCAGTGGCGACTGTCGCTCGAGCTGCCTGTAGCTTCTCCCAGGTTCGTTTCAGACTTACGATGTAGATCCCATCCTTTTTCCTTTTATGGATATACTGGTCCATCTAGAAATCCAGGTTGGTGCCATCTAAGTGGGTTCCTACAGCGAGGAATTTGAGAACATCTTCCTCCATTTGCAGGACATCAAGATCTCCGGACATTGTGAAAATTCCCCTTTAAATTTCGATGGGAATCAAGAGTAACGCCATATGGACTCCTCCCTGGGCAGCACAGAGAAGCACCTATGTTTTATTTATTTATTTATTTGTTGTTGTTGCTGTTGTTGTTGTTGTTTTGTTTTTTCCAGCACTGGGGATTGAATTCACAACCTCATGCCTATCAGACAGGAACTTAAGTCACTGAGCCAAACTCCCGACCCTGGTTTTCTGAGGCAGGGTTGCAATGTGTAGCTCAGGCCGGCCTTATGCTCGCCTGGCAGCCCAAGCGGGCCTGGAACTCACAAGGCTCCTCCTACCTCAGCCTCCTGAGTGCTGGGATTAAAGGCGTGCGCCACCATGCCCGGCTTATGTTGTTTTTAAATTTGTTTTATTTATCAAAGTCTAGATTTATTTCGGTTCATTCAAACTTCCATTATTGTTTTTGATTTGCGCTGAAAACAAAGAATGTATATTTTACACCTTCCACCTCATATTTTGTGTTTCTTCAGTTTTACTTCACAATGTGGGGCATAAGTCATTCTGGAAACCTGCAGTATTTGTGCAAGTGAATATTTTCTGTTCATAAGGAATAATAAATGTGTAAAGAGTAAAGATCTTATATCGTGGATATACCAATTTAAGACTGAGGAATGTACTAGTAGGTGGATAATTGCGTGTTTTAACATATGTCAGTCTCTACCCTGATAATAAACATATTTATTTTTGTTTTTAGATTAATGTTAAATTAGGTGCTTTAGTGTGCTTAAAATTATCTAGTTTCTATTTCTTGAACTTGTTTAGCCTAAACCTACATTTATTTATTTAGCCATTAAACTTAGACTTATGTCCAACTTTAACTAAATCGATGACTTCCATCATATTTATTTCGCAGTCATTTTATCACTAGAGTTACACTATGGATAAAGAGAAAATATAGACTGTAGAATAAACTGAACATACCAAAAGTAGTAAGGAAGTTTCAGTTATCCTGTGCTCACGGAATAAAAATTAAATACCCCCCTTTTTTTTTTCGAGTTTGAAAAGCTAGAGAAATATACTTTCCAAATACCCAACAAAATGGTGAGGAAATACGAGTTGAGTCTGGGGAAAAGTATCCTGTAATTACCAAAAACTGTAAAGAAATCTCTCAACAAATTTAAAATAACATAAAAAAAGGAGGAAGACGAACAATAGATGCTTTATAGCATGGAAAGAAAATACTTGCTTTGAGAATAAAAGGTGGACCTTGGGAATAAACTGGACTAATTCATCATTTTGGGGGGCTCAAGTAGGCAGAGGGAAGCACAGATGGGCTAATGGCTGGAATATATGGGAGAGATTTAGTATCTATCCTAAGAGTCCTTTAGGAAAGTTTTTCACTTAAACATAAATGATATTGAAACACATACTAGTTCTAACAGTTGCAATAGAAACTAATGAGAATTGCTCTGGTAAAGTTGGGAGTAGTTTGAGTGTCATATGCCAGATAAATTTGTTATGTCTATTTCTAAAAGAAGGAAAAGATTTTTTTTTCTTCCACTTCAGTGGGCAGTGCCATTTTTGACTCCAAAGCTAAGACTTCTTAACTTGAGTTTATGGTTAAAATGAATCTTTCTGGGTAAGTGCACCTCTGTCACTCAAATTAATATGAATGTTTTGTTTCTCATTCTTTTGTTACCAGGTAACAAAATAATCACCCAGCTACCTTATGCCATATGCTCTGGCAATCATCTCAATTCCTCTTATCTAGGATATATAGTATGTTAGTGTTCTTTTTTGAAGAAATATTAAAATATGAAAATCACTCAGGGAAAAGATTCATTCTGGGTATTTCTCTTTGTCACTATTTAAAAAAGAAATAAAACTGTAAAATACTACTTTAATATCCTCAACAAGATTCAGTAACAAACTCTTCCTAAGAAAATGGAGTGCTTGTTGAATAATGAGTAATAAACTTAACTGAGAAAGTGCTAGTTGGGGAAAATGGTAATCTTTGCATTTTTAAATGAAAACTAGTAGTGGGACTTACATTAATTAGCAAAACAGTTTAATACTTTCATTTTAAGACAAAGGGATACATTTTCCCAGCAATCAAAGGTCAAAAATAAAAGTGGAAGTGATAAGAAGGGAAAAAAAATGACAAGTAAAGCAGGCATATAAGTTAATGAATATGTGAAATATAAGTTCTAAAAGAATGAATGAAATAGAGAGGCGTTAGGAATATGTGACCACAGCATTGGTAGGATAATAGTCTTGACGGTTGAAAAAATGACTTATTGTCAGGAAAACATTAATGAACAGTTCCTAGCATCTAAACTGATCAACTTATACATACAATATGCTTAATCTATGTATTTCTTTAGTTAGAATCCAAAAGTATTTGGAAGGCATTAGTGTTGAAAAAAAACCAAATGGGCAATTTAAATATGAAAAGCTACTAGGGTCTCATTCACTTTACAACTAAGATATTTGGAAGTTAAAATATTATGACCTTAAATTCTAGATTGTGTGTTTGTGTGGGTGTGTGTGTGTGTGTATGGCATATACCTGTATTTTTAGAACAACCTTTAATATTTCACTTAGAATCTCAACTGCTTCTTTAGGGGTGAAATTCATCTGTTTATTTCTAGTTCATTTAAATTCAGGCAATTCCAGGTAAGTCATTTGTAAATTGACCAGATTCCTATAAAAGTCGCCTATTTGAGTTCCTTTGCTCTTTGCATGACTCTCAGGGGTTGTGCTCACAGGTTTTCACTGGAGTGTGTCAGATACAGAATGTAATTCTTTTTGGTGTAGATTAGGGTTCTGATAGTTTTTTTTTTTCTCTCTCTCTCTGAAGGACCATATAGGAAATATTCTTCATTGTGCAGGCCATGTAGTCATTGTTGCAACAATATGATTCTATCACAATAGTATGAAGGTACCAAGGGACAGTGTACAAATAAATAAATATACATATATTATATTATGTTTTGACTTACAAAAAACAGAAAATAGACTTATTTTGGACCAAGAACTGTAGTTTGTTGAATCACAGTATACAAATTTCCTGGAACACTTATGAAAAATCTTTTTAATTTACCTTTTGTCTTTACATTAGTTTTTCTAGTGTTGGCATTCTTGAAAACAGGCCCTTGTGCTGTGACCAGAGGTGCATATATTTTCATCTTCACCAAATGAGTCAACTCCTGCTAAGATGTAGGTTTAGTTTAGTTCAGTCATGCAAACCATTTCCCTCATGAGAAATCTCATGTTCTTTATTGCCCATATAACACTATGTGTCCATTCCTATGAGGTTATCGAGTACTGCCAATCAAAATATAAAAACAAGCCACAAATTTAATCTTTTTAGTATATAGTGGGCTTAATCGCACCCCTACCAGTCCTCTCTTCTTTTGTGTTACTGAGAAGCAGTTGTGTACTTCTGGGCAGGAAATCAGTAAATTACACATTATTTCTTACTCTCTCTTCTTGCTCTATGTTTATTCTTCTATTCCCCAAGTATTTTAACTGGTGTTCCCCACTCCATTCCTCATCTTGGGAGTGGTAATTGTATGCTAAGAAGTAACACATGTTTTAAATCTCTACCGTCTGGTACTTTTCCTGCAATATTCAACACATCTGAACAGTCAACTGTATGGTATTTTTTCCTATTGGGTCAAGGAAGAGGAGTGAATATACTGACTGATATTTCCAAGTACTAGCAGGTATTCCATTGTTAGTACTTCACATGCAACCTTTTCACAAAGCAATAACAATCCTATGCTGACAATCAATGACTACCAAAAGCTTTAACAAGACAACACAAGAACAATACTCCTATGAAAAACAACTGCCCTTTTTATTCACTTATGAAAGTTCCAACAGTTGCTAAAAAAGTATTAAAATCATAGTGCTGCACATAATTTATAGCAAATGCATACTAAAGTTTTAAATTTAATGTAAGGTGCAAGAACTTTTATTTGAAGTACAATCAAATAATATTAATTATTTATCAATTCAAATTCAGATGAAATCTCTGATGTAAAGTTGCATACCAACTTTGATGATATTCTTTAATATAATACAATATGTTATGCTATGTTACATTTACCCATGAGTTGCAACTTTTATCCATGAATATTCTTGATTTACCATATAAGCCAAATAATTGTGGATCATAAACCTTAATTTCATGCAAAGGCATAAAAGAAAAAAAATTCTTAGAATGAATGAGACTGACTTAAAAATGGCAAGAGGAAGACTGTAAAAATATAGAGAAGGCAGAAATCTGTTGCCACTCCTTGGGGTTTAGCTAACAAAAATTTCCTTGTCCTATTTTCCTTAATAAGAGCCTATTTCACACAATTGAACTAAAACTGCTGCATTCTTAATTTAACCTTAGTTCAAACTAATTGTAGCTCTGAGAACTGACTATGGCCAATAAAAATTAAGAAGTCTTTAATGACAGTTCTAGCAAAGGTTTCCTTTTAGTATAAAAGCACAAATAAGAATGACAATCTCATTGGCACCTACTTCCAACAACAGCTTTGCCAGTGTCCCATCACCTTCAGATTCACTCACTAGAAAAACTTACAGGCTCAGAAAAGCTAATAAACACATGGTTATGGCTTATTACAGTAAGGGATATGGGTTACAATTGGCACTAAGAAAGGTACATGGCATTGCTCCCGGGTACAATGAATAGCATACGTGCAACTTGTGGACAAGCAGGGCAGCTCATCAATTAGTGTTCAGTGCTTCAGTATGTGTGGAGGGGTGGGGGGCTCTCAGTCATGTGATCATTCAGTGTTTCTGTGACTGAGCTCAACTATTCAGATTTTAACTTCTTATAGCAAAAATAGACATTCACCTTAAATCTCATTGCTGTCTTTACCGGGCCACATTGCTACCTCATGCCTCAACACTTCATAAATACAAGACATAACCAACAAAACCTGGAAGAATATTGCAAGGCCTCAAAATTCATGTCCTAGAAGACAGTCAAGGGCCATTCCTTAAGAAAGACCTTTGTTACAGGTGTTCAGGACTCCAGCAAACCAAGCCTTCTGGGGGAATTTTCTATCTGACATTTCAAACATGATTGTATGAGAAGCTGTGGTCTCCTTCTTGGGACTATAAGGGGAAAACTGGGAGACTGGTGAACCTGATAAGAATATTGACATTTTTAAACTTCTCATGTTTCACTTCTGAACCACCTACCTTGGGTGAATGCCATATGCAAAATATATGAATAAAATGTACTTTAAAAATCTGTTTTATTTGGCCATTCTCTTGTTTAAAGAATCTTTTTTTTTTTTTTTTTTTTTTTTTTTGCAGCACCGGGGATTGAACTCACAACCTCGCGCCTGCCAGGGCAGGCGCTTAAGGCACTGAGCCAAACTCCCAGGCCTGGTTGTTTGAGGCAGGGTCGCACTATGCAGCTCAGGCCGACCTTGCGCTCACGTTGTAGCCCAAGCCGGCCTCGAACTCACAACGCTCCGCCTACCTCAGTCTCCCGATTGCTGTGTTTAAAGAATCTTAACTGCTATAGAATTTAATACATATCATGGTCTCTAAGTGGTGTTAAAATTTCTCCTTTCTATGTCTAACAATCCAAAGGAATTATTTTATTCCTTTACTCATTTATCTATTCTGGAAATGCTTTTTATTTCTACTATCCTGAAAGAACTCATAATAAAATTTAGTAAATATATTGCATGTTTAGGAAGAATATTAGTTAGATCATTTTTCAATGAGATTTCACATTATAATCCTTTCATAAACAATATAGTTCCTTTATCTGGCACATACAGGTGATAAAAATCACTTTGAAGAAGTTACTGATGATATTTGTAATCTTAAAAATGATAAGATTATAGCCATTTTATATTTTTCAATCTCAATATTTTGCTATGGAAATAAAAATATTTACACAAAAGCATAAATTTTGATATAAATCTCAAGAAATTTCTGATGAGCTACTTTAAATCCTTATAGTCCAGAAACTACTTCTACATTACATTTAGGCTTTGGCACAAGTTTATAGGTACCACTCTTAAAATCTCCAGGCTTAAATGTTTGATTTGAAATAAAGGTACAATTTCTTGTAGTCTTCTAAGGTTTTACCCTTGTGTCAAACAATGACATTGAGGTTTTAGTAATTTATTTTAGAACTTGGAAGAGACTTCCTTTTCATACTTGGCACACAGGTGACACATAGGCTTTAACTACATTCTGAAGTTGTCAACTTGGTTTACTTTTAATTTGAGAAACGTAGATGGTAGATATTTAGAGATGATTTGTTATTTGAAGGTGTTTTCTTATATGTGTAAGCACAGAACAAAACAACAATGAATACACTGTGCTGTGTATAGAACAAAGGATCCAGTGCCATCCATAATCCGTAATAGATTCCCAAAAATTGGTGGTTCTCTAGTTCAATCAGTGAAGCAACAGGACTGTCCTGTATCTTATTTAAGTAGATTATTTAGAACAATTTTAGTAGTCTCTTTTTTTTTTAAATCAATACAAGCTTTAGATTTACAGAAAAGTTGCAGCAACAGTACATAGTTCCTATGTACTGCTTGCCTTGCTTTAAAAATATTACATTAGTTTGGTTCAATTTATCAAAAGTAACAAACCAGTCTTTGCACATTGTTAGGGATTAAATCACATAATTTATTTATATTTCACAAGTTTTCACCTGTTGCCCTTTTTTCCTGTTCCAGGATCCTATTTGATATATAACATTAAATTTAGTCATGCAAGTTTTTAGATTTTTCTTAGCTGTAACAGTTTCTCATATTTGTTTATTCTTGATGACTTGGCAGTTCTGAGGAGTGACTTCAATGACTATGACAATACTGGCATCTGTTTATCAAAGGGTCATATTGGACATCATATGCAGTTTTCATTTGTCAATGGAACTTCAATGAAGTTGGGAAATAGAAAAACCTTACTCTTAGATGCATAGTTAAGTATGCAGTTTAAATCTCTCCATTTGGAAGAAATCATAGCAATCTTATTCAGAAGCATTTTCTCATGGCGTGTAGGATTGACAACAATATTTGCTACAATCATGGTGAAAGTCTACTGAAGCCAGCAGTAAAATAAGGCTGAGTTGAGGCTAGGATGATCTTCATCTCCAAATTAGAAAAAAAATCTGAAAATTTTGAAACACCATATCAACTAAAAGAATAATACTTGAAAAATATCAATGTAAAAATTTTAGTACTATTAGTTTACCCATGCATGATGTTGCTTTGGGGTAACTCAATACAGTTATGCATTAATTATTATTTCTTATTGATGCTAAACAGAAAATATGAACTACGGTTTCATATGTCTAGGAAAATGAACATGTTGTCTTATAATTAATTTAATTTTTCAATACTTTTGTGAACTTCACTGCTAATGGAGCTAACAGAAAATTTGTTTTAAATTTGTTTCTATTTCCAAGTTTTACCATTGTTTCATTTCATTTTATATTATATTTTTATCTAAAATCTTTAAGAACTTGTTGAATACTATGATATTTTGGAGTTACTTTGAAAGACACAATTGGTAACTTTTTGGTAAGTTTGCAAGCAGATTGTGAAATGGAGTCATTCTTTAAAAAAAGGAAAATTATATAAATTTATAATTAAGTAAATTGTATTTTTAAAATTAACATAAAAGGGAAAAGAACTAAGTTCTGGGAGTTGAATGTGTTCATTTCTACTGAATCAGTTTTTATTCTGTCATGAAAAATTTAAATGTATACCAAAATAGAAAACAATACTGCCTCATTTGATGACTTCCATTTATTTTCAGTGATTAATGCAGGAAAATTTTAATTCATCTACCCCTCTACTTTCCTCTGCCAAGCTCCCCATGTCCCATTATCATTGTGTCTACAGAGTCTCAAAAGATAAAACCCTTTTTTTCAACATAAACATTGTCTAATGGCAATTCCATTATCAAATTTTTAAAAAATATACTATGACCCAAACCTCATGTAGCATTAAAACATCATTGATTGTTTTATATGAACATTAACTGAGTCCTGTTTTCAGAGTTGGTTTGTTGTTTTCTTGTAAACCCCTTAAAAAAATTGTGGAAATTTCACAGTAGCCTTGAGTGTGAGCCTGCATAGCGCCTGCCATTTGCTTTACTATCTGGCAAGAAGTTCATTTTTCCACTAATTCACAAAGAAACTTAATAATTTCTAAATTATCATATTCACATGTTTTTATAGTTGCTGTTTATAGGTAGGTTATGGTATAATGTCTTGTTCAAGATGACAGAAACATCAAGTGTCTAGGACACAAATGATAAAGACTTGCACTAAACCCCAGAGTGAGTCCTGGCTGGGGGACTCTTAAAACTGTAAAGTGTTTGTCTGACTGTGATAGATGAAACATTCAACAATTTTCTGTGTGTAGTAGACACTGTGGAAATATTGCTGAATTAATTATACATGTTTCATAGAAGAATTGCAATTTGTCTAATACTACCTGATATTTCCAATGGCATTTTTCCTGTTTATGCTTCCTACTGAGACTTTCTCCATCCCTCCATCACTAACTTTCTACTCTTAATGCATTTGCTTTAAGATGTGTATGCATTCTGCAAACAGGACTGAAAAATTGCTATTTAATATTTTTTATCTGCTTGGACATTTATAGCAGTATAGTTGATATAAATGGTTCTATTGTCATGTTTACTTTTATTTTTGCAACTCTATCTTTTTTTTACATTCTATCTTATGTGATATAAACTTTTTTTTTTAACCTCACCATGTATACTAAGGCACTTTCCTTGTATATTTATGGGATTGTAGTTTGGCACTCCTTTTAGTCAGATCAAATGGTCTTAGTATCTTGGACGAAAAACTCATATTTACTTTTTGTTTGATGTTATTTTTTTACTTTATTTCACAAGGACTACATACTTTTCAGTTACATAGTAATTCAAGTGGTAGTATAAAGTATATAGCTACAAGTCATTAGCTTTAAAGATATTATCTTACTACCTTTTCACTTTCCTGAAATTTACGTACAAATACCCTTAGAGGAAACTATTGCTAGATGCGCTAGAATTTCCTAAATAAAATGGTGCTTCAATTACCTGGACAGATTTTATAAATAGCTCAAGGTAAAAAGAAAAGCCTATTTCTCTCTTTCTGAAATGTTTTATTGCAAGAATTTATCTACTTTTGAAAAGTCACTTGTTCTAAACTATATATTTTAAAACTAAAGAAAAATACATATTATAGAGATGATGAGGACAGTGTTTAAATTAGAACTCAGGCATCCAAATTGCATCGTTCCATTTTTGAAATATATTTTCTTTACTCTGCTCTTTTTGTTCCTATAAGCTCTATATGATTACATAGATAAATTATGTATTTATCCCTTTTCTCTTTATCTCAGTTCTTTGGTGTTATGAACACAATTTGGAAAGGACTTGATTGATTTTTTTATTTTTATTTATTTATTTATTTATTATTTTTTTTGCAGCACTGGGGATTGAACTCACAACCTCGCACCTGTCAGACAGGCACTTAAGTCACTTAGCCAAACTCCCGGCCCTGGTTTTTTTGAGGCAAGGTCGCACTGTGTAGCTCAGGCCGGTCTTGCGCTCACGTTGTAGCCCAAGCCGGCCTTGAACTCACAACGCTCCTCCTACCTCAGCCTCCTGAGTGCTGGGATTAAAGGCGTGCTCCACCATGCCCGGTTTGGGCTTGATTGATTTAACCGAAGCTCATTTGCGTATCTATCTCAAACTCCAAAATTTATTTCATTTCTATTCAATTTAAAAGACATGAACTTCCACTACATGCCAACATTCCCTTAAATATTGTAGGTAGTAGAAAGATAAATACATATAGTTTGCTATGCTATAATGACTGTTTAAAAAATTTATGCACTTTTAACATTATTGATACATTGGAGGAAATCTGAGATATGAAATTAACATTTGCTTATGCATGATTTCATCTCGGAGAAACACCAAATGAATGAGAAAACTGTACCCAGCTGAACTGAGTTACAACATAGGAACATATAAGATACACATGCACATGCACTTAAACATTTTTTACCTGCCTCAGTTCATGGCATGTGTCATGGACTCAAGACCCAGATACTATGTTAAAAAGTCTCACCTTCTATTTCTTTAATATAAATGGAAGCCTTCAATGCTCTATTCTTAATCAGAATTCTTGTCTTGCCTCCTTCTGCCGAGCTTTGTAAATTTGTCTGAACAATAAAACATGGCAGAGGCCATGGGATAACTGTTTATCATACACAGTATGGTAAAGGTAAAGTAATTTAAAATACAATTAAATTTTGCAACCTGTTGACTTTGAGTGGAAAGATAGGTTATTCAAAACTTACTTCACCTTATCAGTCAAACCCTTGGAAGGAAAATGTAGAGGTGATAGATGGAGGAAGTTGGATATGAGTTCCTACTCTCTGTGAAGAAACAATGTTACATTGCGAACTGCTCATAAAAGTGTCTGATGAGGTTCTCAATCTTGAAATCTCCACATCCGGTTATCTGAGTGAACTGTGGACAGGACTAGGGCTTTAATAGAGACCGTAGCCTCAGAGGACACTTCGTTTTCAAACAGACACTGTATCAGAAAATGCCCCCACCCACCCACAGCGAGTATATTTCAGTTTTTTAGTCCACCAGGTAATAGTTTCTGTTCCAGGTCCCGTTGCTTCTGTCTCTTACAAACAACTGGCCACTGTGATGCATAGCTGTTCACTATGATACAGATTGTATAAACCAGTCCCCAGTTGACAAGTCATTCTGACTCTGTACTTCTTATTTGCTTATTCCATATTAGCCCTAGACCACTAAAAATCAGGGCCTGATATTCTGGGAATTGTCATGATCAGTGCCCACGATCAGTGCCCATTGAAGTAATAAATCTGCCTCCAAATCGTTGTTGTTTCTGCTTGCCATTGCATCTGGTTCATGAGCTGGGATGACTAACTGTGTTGACTTCTTTGGTCACTAGTCTTGGCCCTCATGGACAGAGCAAGGGCCTCTCCAGGTCCTTTTCAGAAAGCACACACTCAAAATTTCTTGAGTCGTCTCATAAGCCTGAAGGAGGATTCCAGCTCCCCGGTCAAGCAGTTCACATTGGACCCCAAAGACAGGAGGACACAATCTGTCTGTCTGTCTGTCTGTCTATCTGCCTGCCTGCCTGATTCTGGTAAGACCCCCAAGGGTACCCAAGTTAGTCTGTCTGTCAGTCTTGCTTAGCTAAAGCAGGAGTCTGATCAACTCTCTACGTTAGGATTACCCTCAAGGCTTGGAATATTTAACCTCTGAGTGCCTGATGAGTGAATGTGTGAATTAATGGAAAAGACAGCATAAATAATAAGCTGCTCCATCCACACACCAACACTGGGAAGCCCTGGTCACAGTAACTGACTGGGCCCTCACCTGTAGTTCCATGGTGATTAAAATACGTCATAATGGAGGTCTTGCATCATCCTTATTTAAGATGCACCTACATTCCTGCAAAGGGCATGGTCAGGAGGGCATCTGAACTGTCTCTCCCTGAGGGGCACCCATCCTTTGTCTGCTGCATCATCATTCAAGGGTAGACAACATACACTAGGAAGTCTGAGATGGGAACTGAATTAGTCAAAACCCACAGTCCGTGACTGCAGGATAAAAGACTTTCACAAAGTTAAAAATGAAACCAAACTGTTTCCTGCATTTCAAAGAAAATAAAAGGAAAAAAAGAAAAAAAAAAGAAGCACATAGCCTCTGAGAATTCTGCCTTAATACCCTTATAGGCCACCACAGTTGCTACCAACATTTATAGCTTCACTCCCTGCTCCTGGCTTATCTACTTTCAGCCAATTGAACAGGCTTCAGCTAGCCACTGCCTGCATTCGGCCACAGGGGCCCTCACTCAAAAACCTTCTGCTTATATGCCTATATTGGTCAAATGGCAACATCTAATGCCCACCTGAGAGGACTGTCTGCAATTCCTTCTCAGTTTGAATTTTGAATGAGGAAAATTGGACAGTTAGTCTTGATGAATGAGTTGCCATAGTCTTTTCAAAGGTCAACTTTCCTAGAAACAGCCCAGTTGGACACTTCTCAAAGGCATCAGAAAAGGGGGCAAGAAGCCCATTAAATACTCATATCCAGAAACTTGATAAAAAAGACACCTGGTGTCTGTAAGAAAATCTAGTCTGATAGACAGTCATACCCTCTGCCTCTGAGTTGTAAGGACAATGGGACACTAAAAAATAAAAAAAAAAAAATAAAAAGATAAGAACTCTCAAAAGCTTCAACCTGGATGAGATGACAACTCTTTCATTGGTCCAATGGGCTCAGACTATGCCACACCTGGGTACTTTCTTCAGCTGGTCTACCAGAAGCCCATAGCACCATCACTGGAGCAGCTGGGGCTCTTGCCTCTCCCCCTTTCTTCCAGGGACAAACTTGCAGTCTGAGAGGACATCTCACCAAACATGAATTCCTGTATAATCCAGTCCCCTCACAGTTTCTGGAAAGAGACCTATTCTTCAAGTTAGAAGTGACCGTATCCTTTGCACCAAACCAGTCTGCCTCCCTCTCATTTAACCTTGCACTTTCAACTGTGATTTTTCCCTGAGAGGAAGATAATGCCTGTATTAACCTGAGACAGATGACTGCAGTCTTGAAGTTCTGAAGACTCTCATCCCAGAAGTATAAACTAAAGACTTGCCTCTGGGTCTGGCCATCAAACATGCCACTTCACTGTGACCCCCATTGATCTCAGATGTCACAGGAAGCACAAATAGGCATCCAGCCACACACCTGCCTGATAGACTGTTAATCACCTTGGGCAAGATCTCCATGGCATCAACAATGCAGCTGTCACCTTGAACTCCGCAGTTCTCTATCCATTTGCTCTTTTTGGACTGTTCTAGACTTAAAAGATTTCTTCCTCCATTTGCGAGTTGCTCCCATAATTTCCTTCAACTGGGAAAATCCTGAGACAAAAGGCCAGCTCACTTGGAATCAGTTGTCATAAGAACACTCCCACTATTTTCCAGGAGGCCCTAGACATCACAGTCCCCTGAGAAAGAAATGAGACTTAAAAACTGAAAAAAGAATCCAGACTGTCAAACTGCTGAAATACACCTCTCCTGCCTCTAAAGACAGTTCAAGATCTCCAAGTCGCCAGCGCCACCATGATTGCCCTCTGTCTATGTTTCCTCAGTCTTCTGCCACTACAACTTGCTGGCACACTTGCCTGGACCCAAAAAGTGCATTCTTCTGATTTTAGTTGACTCCTGTCATCCAGTTCTTCTTTGCAAAGACCCCAGTTCAATCCTCAAAGTTTATCTCAACTAGATTCAGCCTCCCAGACGTTCAAAACTTATTTCCTCTTCATTGCACTTCTGATTAATGTCACCCAAGCTGTCTTCTAGAAAGACACAAAAACTCTGCTACAATATCTGGCAGAAACTAATTAAAAGAAAAAAAGAAATCCACAAACTTCTTGGAGTTGCTGGCTTCTCTAAAATCTGGATCCAGGAGTTCACCAAAGCAATGACGTTTATTCAGACTTTCAGCCTCTGGTTGGGCTCCCTGGCCTAACTGTGATTCAGTTGCTAAGGGCTGACTCCCTGCTTTGCCTCCATGCTCTAACAGCCACTGTCCTTCTGATCAAAACCTGACAAACTCAACTTAGACCAAGACCTAACTGCCCAAATGCTGCATGCTGTTCAGGGATGAACTGTTAAAAAATGGACCCCTGACAGATACTGAGTACACCCTATTTACAAATAGGCCTAGCTCTGTTAAGCATAAAGTCTGACAGGCTAGATACGCTGTGGTCACCTTGGACAAAACTATTTTGGCCAAAACTCTCCTATAGAGATGATCCACACAGCAAACTGCTTCTAGCTTCTTTTTGGAAATTTGTCACCAACAACACAAATAACCCAATCCAGAGGCCTAAGTCTCCTCTGTAGATTCAGTATAATGAAAATGAATAATTTTGCCCCATATTCCTGGAAGACCAGAGCCAGACCTGCCCCCACTCTTTGTTCTAAAAGATCAAGTCTTAGCTCTGGCACCCATAACCCTGCAGCCAGCTCAGGATTCAGCATCTGTGTCACTGATCTGAACCTCATACATCACAGTGTACTTTTTCCACTTAACAATATATAGACAAAGTGACTTGTAACTCACACACATATAATCCAGGTGCATATTAACTACATGCACAAGTTTCAGAAATACAGTCTTAAATCTGCTAAAAAATTTTTACCTGGAGCAGACAGCTTACTTTGAAGAGCAACACATTCAAACACCTGCTCTGGTCATTCTGGGCACTGGCCAGTCCACCCACAACTGAAGCTGGAAGACAGTCATCTCTCCCCCTTGAATTTTATGTCTTTTTAGGTTGCTTACCCTGGTTCTTGCTTCCCTGCCCGCTGCTAGCTAATTTTTGCCTCCTGCTCCCTGCTAGCAATTTTTGCCTCAACCTCTGTTGAAGGTTGTCCCAAGAGACTAGAACAGTCAAACGAACACTTGACAAAGATTTGATGAGTATCCAAGGCACACTGGACACTCTACTAGATCAGATTAACTTCCTCACTACCTTGCCAGAGTAATGTTATAGAACAGACAGACCTAAATTATGGCTCTTCCTAAAAGCAATTTAGGGAAAAACTCTGTAATAAGACAATCTTAGGTAGCTTGGCTAAGGCCCATCCTAAAATCACTGACAACACTGCTGTTACTGTTTTTAGTTGGCCTTGTCTCAGAAGATCACATTAATATGCCCAGCAAATATTTTCCAAGGAAACTAAAAGAGAGCAGAAATGTAATAGAAAATGACTCCCCAGTCAGCACACTTCAGTTTCTTTGTTGTGCAGGTGATAATTCCTGCTCCATTTTCCTTTGTTTTTATCTCTCAGAAACTACTGGTCACTCTGATGCATAGCTGGCCACTACGATGCACATTGTATAAGCCAATTCCAGTTATAAAGCCATTCTGCCTCTGTACTTCCTGCTTACTTATTCCATATAAGCCCTAGACCACCTGAGGTCAGGGCCTGATGTTCTGGGAGTGATTGCAATCAGTGCTCACCGATGCAAATAAATCTTCCTCCCAATCCTGGCTGTTGTTTCAGACTTTCTGCTTGCCATTGCAACATTATGAGCTGAGGGTCCATTTAAGTTCTACCCGACCTTGTGACAGAATTTTAAGACAAAAATAAATATTGTTTTAAGCCACCAGGTTTGTAGTGAGTTGTTAATCAGCTATAGACCTTTGATAACTATATCTGTAAGCGAACTTCAGGTCTTTTTCAAGGTCAAGTGTCATTGTTAGGAATATCCATTTTTTTGTTAACTATTCATTGTGTGCATGGCTTTTTAGAGGTTCATATATTTTAGTCAATCTCTCTCTCTTTCTTGCCATCCCTTTCTCTTTTATGTAGGAATTGAACCCATAACCCAGGTAAGTGCCCTACTACTGAGTTACATCCTCAGCTCTTAATTGTCTTTTTAATAACTTTTTCTTTATTGTTATGATGACCCAAACTCATTTTCCAAAAAGACTTCTATATTTTGCTGTGCAGTTCTCTCCATAAATGTAATTTTTGTGAATATATATGTCATATTATGTAAAAAATACCTGAACCCACATGCTTTTGTGGTGAAAACATTACCCAAAATTTTGTATGTAAGTAAACTACTGTGATACCTTGGTTGTCAAACTCATTTGTTTCAAATTCATGTTTGAACAAAAATTTCAAGAACTGAACTTATTTTTCCCATAAGAAATAATGGAAAAACAAAG
Source organism: Dasyprocta punctata (assembly GCA_004363535.1). Lineage (NCBI taxonomy): Eukaryota > Metazoa > Chordata > Mammalia > Rodentia > Dasyproctidae > Dasyprocta > Dasyprocta punctata. The sequence goes on from RJWM01021562.1 coordinate 19,477, forward strand.
CAATTGGTTCAGAGTTCCAAAAACTACACTTATAAATTCCTTTTGCCGTGATTTTGAAGTTTTGCAGTGATTTCTTTCTTCAACTCTATCATGATTCTCACAGTTTTCCTCTCAGTTTTAAAGTTGGTATTACTAATTTTACTTGGAGCGATAGTTATCATATTGCATGCAAATAAAGCACAAATAAAAGAAAAGGAAAGCATAACAATGAATGTTTTAACACGCTAAACACAAGCACTCTACATATATTGTCTGTGTGAGAGCAGTGCTTAGATTGAAGCAACATCCCTTTGCGTCCACAGGGAGACGCAATAGGTGACTTGTTCTCAGTCTGTACGGAATTTTAGGAGTCAGATAGTTGGTTTTGACTCTTGAGTCAAGAAAAATGGAAAAAATTTTTCCAGACTTTTCTGTTCAAGGAGTGGAAATTTGGAACTTGGAGCAGTTCAGCAACTGATATATCGCTGTACAAAAATCAAAACTTTTTTTGGATGGTGTTCAATACTGTGATCATATTTGCCCTCACATTTGTGTTTTTAATATAACAAGTAGCTTGCACAACCTTTCAAGGTAAAATCAGGTTGTGTCAAGTCTTTTAACTCCAACTTCTAACCACATTAGCAACATAAGGACATTCTAACACTTCTTTTAGTGTTTGCTAGCTCTAAGTGAATTTGTTCTAACTTCTAGTTTTCATCAATTGAAAAATCAAATTGCTTCTTTCTTTGGTTATAAGATTTTCCATTCAGTATATGAATTAGTGAAATGTAAAAGTTATATAGGAGAACTTTTATAAAGAATTAACAAATTATTCAAAACATTTATCTTTAAAATACAAAAAGAACTATAATAATCTTACAAAGAAAAATTTAAAGAAAGCTATGCCATTGTCAATCAAGAATAGTACCAAGTCAGTTTATATTAGATCTAATAAATTTTATATGCCACAGATTCTTTCTAGTGGAGATTATTAAAAAGTAGAATGACAAAGTGAAGTAAAATAGAATTGAGTTACTGTTGATACAGATTGCTGCAATGACTTTGAAAATGGTGCTTTCATCAAGAAAAAAGAAATTATCTTTTCTGTGTGCATCCTGTGCATATCCCATAACTGCATTTCAGAAAGTAGACAAATTATTATTATTTCAGTCTGGTAGCTGACTGGGAATTTGCTACAGGATAAACACTGACTGGAGTATTACTCACACCCGATTTAGATGAGAATCAGAATTTTAGATTTTGGAAGTACTTCTAGAATGAAAGAAAACTTTGGGGTTACTGGGAAGAAATAAATGCATTTTGCATGTGATAAAGACATGAATTTTAGCTGCCAAGGTTGGAATGCTATGGTTTGATTGTGCATCCAAAAAGCATGTATTGGGGAGCTATTATGGCTTGAGCTATTAGATGTCCCCAAAAACCTCATGTGGTCATTGGTGGGGAGCTAACTGGGTTTAACATTGTTAATATTGGAAAGTAGAACCTAAAGGAAGGCAATAAGGCCAAAAGGACTTCCTATACCCTTGAATAGATAATGTCATCATATCCATAACGGGCCACAATGGCAGGAGTGGGTTCCTTATAAAAAAAATGACAATATCCCCCTCTGACTCTCTTCCTCTCTCTTTTTGCCTTTCTGCTAACAATGATACAGTGAGACAGTCTACACCACATACTGGAATTATCATTCTATGAACTGTGAACAAATAAACTTCTGTTCAATGACGATCTCCTAGTTCATAGAAATCTCCTAGCTGTGTTACAGCAGCATACTGCTTGTACCCAGTTAGTATAGCTTATTCTTTATTTCCCTTAAACCTACATACTTGGGAAAAAATCAGATAAGCACAAAACATCCCACTGGTTTTACTATACTAGAACCACAGCATAGTCTTAGAACAAAGATACCGAGATGAATGGGGACAGAAAATATTACATCTGATTGATTTATTTCTGCATTCAAATTATAAATAGGCAACCATTTATGGTGACTTTACTTATGAATCTGCATTTATGATTATTAGTGATTTGAAATAGTGATTCATGCTTCTGTCTTTATCACTAGTTATCTAATCCTTTTTTGTGGGGAGCTGTTATGACTTGTACTATTAGATGTCCCCAAAAACCTCACGTGGTCATTGGTGGGGAGCTAACTAACTGGGTTTAACATTGTTTTTGGTGTGAATAAATGAAACCCCACTCTGGGTGTAGGTGGCACTATTAAATAGGCTCATAGTCTGCCTGGGACAAAACGGAAGCAGACTTGCTCCTGCTGCTGCCTACTTGCCCTCTGCTGCCTCCCACCTGTTCTGCCATGGACCATTTCTCCTCTGTGGTGTTCCTCTGCTATGCCACCTGCCTTGAAGCCTGCAAACTATGAACTGAAACTTCTACAAACTGTGATCTTAAATAAAGATTTCCTCCTTTAACTTCAAGTGTTGTGTATTTTGTCTCTGCAGCAAGAAAATTTCACAAGGACAAAAGCCCTACATACATAGAACTATGTTAGTGGTTACTATATTCCTATATGCCCTCCTACAGAACACTTTAGGAATCACTAGTTTTTTACACACAGTTCATATGCTTTGGAATCAGAATTTGTGTCAAAATGAGTCAATTTAATTTCTTCCCTGGTATTTTAGAATTTAAGGAGTCACAGAAGGGTATATATGCTTTGCCAATATAAAAATATCAAGGTGCAAATCCTTCTGTTCTTTGATAATCATATTTCCTATAGGTCAAGTATGAGAAATAATGAAGCAGATGCCAGACACAAATAAATATGGAAGATGGAAGGGAATTTCAAGAGCAGGCATAGTTCTTGGAGCTACTTATGTCTTTCATATGGTTTGGTTTTCCAATTGCTACATATTTCTAAAGCCAGTAATTTTTTTCTGTTCCACCCTACTAATTTACTTGGGTTTCTGTCACTGGTCACTAATGGATACCTAACTAATAAACTATAGGACAAGTAACAGACAAATGAAGCAGCTTCATTTATATTCCTCGTTTGTGCCTTATGCTTTCTTAATTTAAAATTTTAATGAAGTTTTGGACTCTAACTGACTGACCTTTTTTTTTTAAATGAACGTTATTTCATTCATGATTCTCAACAATTGGGACCGGAGGCAGTAAGGCTAAGCAAGTTAAAGGAGGAAAAAATGATGCCAGGTCAAAGGAGAAATTCCCCTCTAACCAGGAAACAATATGATTTATTTCATCTGACGTATTTCACAGAGCTTGTTTTTAAAAAGAAATAACACTGAAATGATTCAAGTAAGCTAATTTTTTTTAAAATACATGTCCCAAATGCCTTTTTAAATTTCATGCTCCTGTAAGGCACAGAATGTGCCATTCCCATTTTTATATGACTTTCCATCAGACGTATAATAGTTATATAATAAATGTTTGTTGATTTAAAAAGAAGGACAGAAGCCATGTGGCTGTGGAGATTTGGGTTTGTGATGAAAGTCACACTTTAGAATCGCACTTCATATCTGATGCTTAAAATCTTTTAAAATATTGATAAAATAAAAATTCAGTGTTAATTGGAATTCTCTATTTTGACTGTCAGTTCGCTCATTTGAAACATTAAAAGTGGTATCATGTATAATTGACTGAATAACAGCAAAAGCCATTCTGAAGTGTTATGAATATATTTAAACAAGTGCAGGACTAGAGGCTGAGATGTAAAGATTTTCAATTTTGTAGATTCAAGATCAAATTCTGCAGTGCGCCTATGGGCCTACCCCCTATTCATGGAGGAGCTTTGAGAATTTTTGATGATGTGGAACAATCAGTGGTGAAAGATCAAAGGCTGGAACACTGAGGGCAAATATAGGTTCATGCATTTTAAAGGCAGTCTTGCCTTAAATAATTTCAGGGCAAAGGACAAAGCTGTTGGTGCTGGTGAGATGGCATTCCTATCCAGCTCAAGATCGTAAAGAAGTTAAACTTCTCTCTACAGTAGTAGGACAAAAAATATAAAACCAATGTGTTCCAAAAGACTGATGTTTCTAATTTCAAGTTAACTGAGAGATCATTAATCTGTTCAAGGAATTTTAAAGAATATTCAGTTACTACATTATTTGCGATAATGTCCTTTCATAGATGTGTTGATGTATGCCATATTGAAACTAAACAAGGACTGTGAAGAATGTGGTATAGCAATTTTTAATATAAGATGCTAATATTTAATACATTTCTTATGACTGGTTCTATGTTATCATATGAATTTTACAAGAACATTCAAAGCTTTTTGTTCAATAGTATGGTGATACTTTTAGAGTAAGACCATGATTTTTGTGTACAATTGCATCACAAATTTCAGCAGACAATAGAAACATAAGGTTAACTTCTTATTGGCAAACACTTCCCTAAATACCAGTGACTGCATATTGTTTATTCACTTGGGTCTGATGAAAGGGAATGATTTTAGAACCTCACACATGCTAATCACTGAGCTACTCTTTCAGCCTTGGTGATAGCCAGGTTTAACCTCAGGCTAAAGTCCACACACTCAGGCTCTTAGGAGGAGTTCTGGACAGTTTTAAGGAAACACAAGCAAGTCAATTCGCATAGTTTAGGATCAGAGCTATTATTAGAAGAAAGGAACATATTGGTTTGGTTTTGTATCCAAGTAGATCTGTAACATACATCTGACCCACACCCCATAGTTTAGGTGGAGGGTTCAAGGTTCCTAATAAATATCTGGGCACCTTGGTTTGAGAGACATTTAACATTGCTAAAAAGAAAAACAAAGTGACCTCTCATGTGTCCTACCTCTAGGTGTGTTCTCAGAAGGAAATGAGGAAAAAAAAAAGAACAGGTAAATGTGTTCTGCCAGTAAAGCTGTAAGGAGATGATGGCAAATAGCACATTGTGTGCCATTAGTCTTAGAGGAAATAGTGTTAGAATTAGATTTAGTTTGAGTTGGAAAACAGTCTATGGTCTTTTCTGTGTTTTTCTTCCTTTTTTTTTTTTTTGCATTTTTTTATCTCTCTGCAGAAAGATTGGATCAGTACTATTTTGACTTCAGGCTCTCTGTACTAATGGTGTAATTTCTAACAGCCAATAGGAAACAAACCCATAAAACTTGTCTTAATGGGATTTTGCCTTGAGCACCATCTGTAATTAGGTAGGGGGTTTCCACAGCTACTCCATTATTGTGATTTCTAGGTGAGTCTCTCGGGGCTCCTTTGGCCTCTGGGTCTCCAAGTTTTATGGCAGTCAGTGAGCATTAGGGAAGCCTCAGTGGATGCTCAGGTGTGCGCTCGTGTGTGTGTGTGTGTGTGTGTGTGTGTGTGTGTGTGCTTGTGTACGTATTCAGATTCATACACACAGCATGGTTAATATCTGTCCTAAGTTCTGTGGTTCGCAAATGTGTCTGGGTTGTGAGTTCTGTTCTTATTTTATCATTACTTTCTTTCTGTTGCACATATTGCCTCTTTCGATGTAAGTACAATCCAATCTAGAGGCGCAGAAGTAAACGCAGATGCCACACCAGAAGTGTGCTGATGACACCATCTGCTTTCTGCAATTCTCTCTTGGTCATTGATTTCTTTGGGAGATTTTCTTCAACATAGTTGGACAGTCTTATGGCATGTTGTGTGACATATGGAGTGATTTTTCACTAGTGACTTCAGCATGCTGTAGTGGAAAGAACAAGGGATATGGAATCAGAGGGCCAGATTTAGAAGTCTGGGTAGGTTTCCTCACTAGACAAAGTCATGCATCCTATCCTCACTCTTCTAGTCACTAAAACAATGATCAATTATTATTAACGAAGAATAGGAGGAATTTTGATCAATGAGCATTTTTACTTAACAAATAAAGTACTATGTAAAAGTAAATTATAGCAATTATATTTTCCTTACACTTTCATTAACGGTACACAAATTATATTCTAGCATCCAAAAAAAAAAAAACTTTTTTCCCCATCCCTAGTGATTTTCATACCACTTTTACTAACCTTGTCTGAGACTCACAGGCCCTGTGATTTCTGAGGTATTAGGTTGTTGTTTGAAATTTGTTTTAAAGTATTATCTTACTTACAGAAGCAAAAGACTAGGATTTAGGATTATAGAATAAAAAGAAAGTGACAGAGAGAGACAGAGATAGAGAAAAATGAGAAAGAAAAGAGACTTTGGGAATAAGAATTAAAAGAAGTATAGGCTTATATTAAAACATTGGTAAAATATCCATGAATATCATGTTGAACTCACATTGTATAATAGAATGAAGAAAAATTGAGAAGGAGAACAATTTCTTTGTACTCCATATAATTCTTTGGTTTGGCTTTTTGTTGCATTGCTACTCTTGGTCTTTCTCTCAAAGTCATTGACTCCTTTTGTTTAGTTTTTATTTTTAGTAGTACATGTTCTAAAAGTACAATGATTACATTCACCATGGAAAGTTGGTAAATGCTCATACACATCATAATTCTCTTTACTTCCCTTTCACTTCCCCTCCTTCTCTACTCCCTCTCTGAGTGTGAGAAGAGTTCCTGTACTGTGCCTGAACTGCTGATCTCTCTTTCTCTCCTTCTCCCCCTCTTGGTTTTATTTTTCAAACTATTTACAACCTATGGGGGGAGTGTTCCAATCAGTTACCACCCTGACAGTTCCAATTATAACTTCAATATCAAGATCATTTCCATTAAGTTGAGGGAAAGTAGGATGTGCAGTGCAAGAAACGACTTAGTAAAAACCAGTGTCATATATCTCAAAAAGGAAAAGGAAAAAGCAACTCAACAAAATATTTGACTCCAGGTCCTTTAACCTGAGAAATGATCACTACAACCACAGAGACTACTGTGTTGGTCCTATTTCTGCAAACACATTAAGAGGTGAATATTGCTATGTTCAGCTTTCTCCCATTTCAAAACATCTATTGGCAGAGGCAGAATCAGCATCTTGAACACTGAGATATCACATCCAGATGTGACCACATCCCAAGTGGTGTGACATTGACCCAAAAGCCTGGATCGACTGAAACCTTGATTTTCTTTCTTGGGAAGGAAACAAACATTATTCTATGTGAGCAGAAAGACTGCTACCATTATTTGGATGCTCAAAGTACATACTCTTGAGAGAGCAATAAATGGCCCTCCAAACTGTAACTCATATTTTTCTTTCATTTAGCTGTAGAATCTTTCATTTTTAATTGGGTGCTTAGCCATCCACTATAAAAAAAAATCCCCTGTCTTCATTATAGGTTAGATTTGGACATTGAACTAAACTCTGGTAAAGGCAAGTGAGTGAAAGGAATGTGTTCATCAGTAAAGGAAGGAGGGGCCATCACCCTATTGTATGCAGTCTAGAATTTGAACTCTTCTGCACCCTGGAACTCAGTTCTCTCCTGATAAATAAAATGACATTTTATAGTTGATTATCAGAGTTCGTTATGCAGCTTGGAAAGTCTATCACTGTCCCTGTCTCATAACGATCTAAACCTACATCAAACAGGTATAACCAGAATGTGCCAGTGCAAATTTTTAAAGCAGATAAAATTTGTGTTTAGTGCAATTACTTTCTTTTACGACTTTATTCTTTTGTGAAATGTCACTGGAATTTACTCCTGAGTTGAAGAGAAAACTAATTCATACTAACATGTCAGTGACCCATTGTGCCAATTCCTCGAAATGATTGCCCTTTGAGGGGGATATATTTATATATCCCTATATAGATATTAATATTCATGCACATGCACACACTGAATATACACAAATATGTGTGTACATATTTAAATAGACAAATGCTTACCCTAAGTAAGTTAGTTTCCAGTGACAGAACTTTACATATTCAGATGAAATGGAAAAAATTAAGTGGAGACATCTGTATATTCCTTAACTTTTCAACACCCATTTCTTGTGCATAAGCCTTAGCCATTAAGATAAATGACACTGAAAACAACAAGTCAACTTGTAATTACAATAAATTTGCATAAACAGCACATTTGTAAATCTATGTATATGTTAATTAACCTTATAAGGTATTATAAGATAAATACGTGAATCTGATTCTGGAAAAATAAAAGGGAGTGGAGAAAAGGGGGGATAGAAGAGAATTGAAATGTGTTATGTACATGTAATCATTTTGTGCTGCAAAAATGCACTGCTGAAAGAAAAAATATACATGAAACACCATCAGTTCACTTCTTCATAATTTCATATCAAAGACTGAAAAAAATCAGTGAAAGAAATACGTGTTCTCAAACAATATAGCTATAAGTAATCCCACTGCACTGTTCTGTGTGATCTGCCAATTACTTCATATTAAAAGGTTTTTATTCCTGTGTCTGAAAATAAAGAACTTTTTCTCTTTACACTGTCATACAAAAAGTTACTGTCTCACATGGTTTGAGTATTCTTTTAACATTGCTATGAGAATTGAATTTTGCATATTTAGCTATGTAGCCTAATTAGGGGAAGGTAAATAGAACTGGGGTATGTAAAATGAGAGGAGTGCTTATTAATTTTGCAGAGATTATTACTAAAATGAGCCTAGAGTATTAATAATTGCATTCCTTCTGGGATATCATATTTTGAAATAATAATATGCAGGGTTTTGAATCATCAGTGTAGTAGCAGCATCCATTATATTGATTGAAAGCAGCCAGATAAATCTCTTCAGTTACAAGAGATTTGACTGGATCAGAGACTGATGATTTAAATAAATAAAGAGGCAGAAATTTCTGAGCACAGCATTAGTGTCAGAATCAATGAATTATCCCTGCTGGGCATTTATTAGCACCTAGAAATACTAGTTTCAGAAGCATCCATGACATTTCTGGGAAAGTTGATGAAAAATTTAACCCTTCACCCCAAATTTACATCCTTCTTTTTTTTACTTTACTTGAATATTAAAGTCAGAGATTTAAAATACATTAGGAAAGATCTGGCATACACTGGTACTCTCACGCCGAGGAATAACATCTTCAAGTGGGTTGCTAAAATGTCGATAACATTCACAGTGATACAGCAGTGTTCACTTAGCATTAGAACTCTAGATCTTAAAGCAAGATTCTGCATTAAGTGGAAATGGAGAACTCTACTCTATGTAAAATAGCATTAGAATTTAGATAAACCTGAGCCTCTGTCTTTGTCACTAACAGGGTTCTTCAGAAATGTTGCTGCAGCTTAACTATAATGTTTAGTATAACAATGAAATTGATTATATATACATATATATGCAAAATACACAGGAAGGTAAATGATAATGGGAGACAACGTTTTAGTGACTTGATGCAACTCTGTTGAAAGATAAGAAAGTAATTGAATTAAAGTCTAAATCTTGTATCTATCCAATTGTATATACGACAGTCATGTGATTAAGTAACTGGTGAGCATAATTTTGTAATCTTGTAAGTCTTATTTGGAAGATTCTGACACTATATTTTCAGGGCACTTGCAATCTATAGATTCAAACTGCCCTTCTCACAAATTTACAGCAAGATTTTCAGTTAATAATATTCTCATAAATGTGTAATAACTATCTCTTTAGCCAATATCATGTCCTGCTCTCAGTTGCCAATTTGCAGTAAGTAAATATTCCCACCATGGCTGATTTCACTGAATGTGGAATTAAGAAGCAATGCATAGAAACAGTTTTCATCAATTGGCATGAGCAAGTTTCAACACACTGTTGCTCCCATTGGAAAACACAGGTGACAGTACTGGGTATTCTGTCTCACAAAAAGCAGATGCTCAGTGAATCTTTACGAGATGAATGTAGTTATGAAAAAAATCCTATAGGAATTTATATGAGTAAGAAAAAATGTTTAATCACCTAAATCTAACAATTCTGTAAGATTAATTTATGAATAAATTAAATTTTAGAAAATAGAGGTCTTTCTCTTCTCCATTCTGTGTTCTTTGGAGGAAAAGAAAAAGAAAAAGAGATGCAATTTTACTAAAATACGCTGATTTTCAAACATTCTGAATTCAGTAACATGTCATCCAAAATAGTAAAGAATATGAAAGTAAGAATAATATCAACGTAATGGCATCTATACACAGTCATTTAAATTCAAGAGCAGGAAAAGCGTAAGATTAAAAATGGCACTAAGTAGTTAACAACTTAAACATAAGTACTGGGAAACTGTTTCTTTTGAGTTATGCTACATATCAAGTGTGAAAGAACTTGGTAGTCACTCTTTTCTTTTCACTCACCTTACTAGCACATTTCTAATTCCAAGATGAAATTCAGTATCTATGAAAACTCATCATTTACATCAATAGATTCATGATCTTAATTACAAAAGGAATCCATAGCAAGGTGTTAATAAGCATAGTCTGAAAGTCAGAGTTGAACAGAGATATAAAAATGATAGTGCTTGGTCTGAACATTTCATAACATATAATGTGAATAGTGCTAACTTTTATAGACAAAAATTTAATCTGGTAGCGCTTAGCTGCAATTATGATGGACAGTGTAAAACTGTTCACTGAAATAAACATCTGATGCAAACGAAAATCTTAATGCTTATCATAGTAACGCAAGAAGAAAATCAGGTTTGTAGAAAAATGTAAGGGAACTAAGCATAACACTCTAATGAGTTTTATCCCCATCATAATGTGATAGGAAACATGGTACCAGAATCAGTATGGGAACAGTTTTTGATCTTCAGATGAAAGTTTCTCATGTTTTTAAACTTGATTTCAAGTATGCAGCAAATAATTCTGTTTTAATTTAGATATTATGCAAGATGACAGGTAGCTCCTATTGATCTTTATAAAATCTGAACATATATTTTAAAATATAACACCCTATTAACATAGACATGCTGCATTACTCAAACATATTATATGAGCAATAAAGCAACTATTGGAGATGTTGATTTTGTTTAAAATGGGGGGGGCTTTTAATATTTTGGCCTTACGTTGTTGACATTCTCTTGATTAATTTTCTTCTCAGTGTTTTAAAAAAATATTCAATACTGTGTTTATCCTTTGTGTTTGAATTATTTAATAAAATAATTTCTGAAGAAAAATTGTCTTAATGATGAGTAGCTACAATTCATCACTTCATTTTTAAGAGCTTTTGTTCTTTTCCTTATGGTTTTCAGTTCAAAATCTATCTAATGGACAAGCGCAAAGAGAGGTTACAAAGATTAAATGTGATGTCTTGCATTAATAAGAAACACTTCATTTGGCTCTGTCTGGTAAAGTTAGTATCTGGTGAAGAATAGCATACTTACCATATTTTTAAAGTTGTGATAAAATTATTATTACACATTTTAACTTCAAAATAAAGGTATGCCTCTTATAGAATATATATCTCATTATAGTGAATCTTTTAGAACAAATTTACAGATGAATGTATCACATAATTTCATTACAAAAGGTTTCTCTGTAGCTGCTTCTTATTGGTGCTAGTCACATTTGGGATGTACTTTGATACTCTGCAGACTTGCATATGTGGATTAATGAGCTGGGTAATAATAAACTTCACTTAAAAAATGAGATGCTACACTTTGAGTGACCTATTTCCCTTCACATTTTAGCAAATTCTTTGGGAAAATTTGTATTTTAAAAATGAACCTTTTTTTTTTTTCAGGAAGGGATGTTAGGATATTATTCTCTAATTGTTTCATTATAATTTTATGCAAGCAAAACACTATTGTAGAAATTTATTTTTGAAAAGTAGCATATAAAACATACAGCATCTAAAAATAAATATAATATGGAAATGAAATAGACTGTCCAGGCTAAATACTGTAGAGTCAGGATAAAATTGGGCTTACAGTTTGGAGGAGTCTGAGGAGTGAGCCAGAGTTTAATATTGACAGATTAAGAGTATGAAACAGAAGAAGTTGGGTAGTGGGGTAAAAGGAGAAAGCCAAGTTCAAGGAAATATCTTGAAACAGTTAAGATAGATTTAAGGGATTGTGGACTTTTGCTGTCACATGTATTTACCATGAAAATCATAGGTTACAGGATTATAGAATTTAAGGACAGTTTACTTTCTTTTACATATTTCATTCCTTTAGTGAGGAAGACATTTGGTAGACAATCAAAAAGAAGTTAAACATGAAGAGGATGCATAAGAAAAAAGGAGGAGGAGGAATAGTAGGAGAAGGAAATGGAGAAAAATGAAGAAGGAGGAAGGAGGAGGAGAAAGGAAGAAGAAAAAGAGTAAGGAGAAACGAGGAGGAGGAGAGGAAGAGGGAAAATATATATTACACACAACAAAAAACAAGCATTCAGTATGGTAAAGGATGAAAGTTATGTAGACAGAAGTCAGGGAATCAAGCAGAACTATTTCTGAGCTTTGAGGCAACGTGTCATGAATAGGCTGGGGAAATGCAGAAAACTCTCTCCATTGCTACTGAACATTTAAATGCAAATGCTATTACTTGACTAGAGGATAAAAATGCTTAGGACCTTGTTTGTACTGATAAGTTGTTACTGAATAAAACTTAATAATTGTGGTTTCTAGTAATGTTTGCAGCTATCACTAGTAAGCCTTAAAGTTTAGGTGGATAAGGGTGGAATTTCTTTCTCACCGCGATGACATTTCAATATACATTTTCTGGGAGTCTTGGCTCTCTTGACAATTCATGAATTCAGATTGCTTTCATCTTGCAGCTCTTCTATTCCCCACAGCTGTGGAATCCACCAGATTTAATATCAAATGGGGAAATAGTAGTGAAGACATACCTGCTCCTCAAAAATTGGAAAATGGCACGCATCCTTCTCATCTGATTATTTGCCAGAATCAAAGGGTGCTTAGCTCCCTCCCAGCAATACAATCACATTAGGAAAGTAAAACACATTTTTTGTAGCTAGTTAGTTGCTCATACTTGATGTTGAAAGAACTGAACAAATATGTCATCATTATAATCAATGCAAAGGCTTCTCTTTGACTGTGATAGAATCCTGACCCTAAATTAGGAGAATAAATGTTAACTAAAATTATTACAGTATTCAGTCAGTATTGTGGCCAAATGTTTCAGTAACATCCTAACAGACAGTGAGGATTAACTGCTTTTTTTACTTAGTCCCCCCTCCCCCACCCCGCTTAGGGAATTCAGAAAAGACAGTGTTTTTGAGAGAATTTTCACAGAATACTCCTGATTAGTACCATTTATTATTGTATTCAAATGAATAACCTACTTACAACTGCACATCCTTTCAATCCCTAAAACAGGTTGATTTTGTTATTGTTGTTGTTTTTGTTTTTTAAAGATATGCAGATCATGGCTACTAATTGCTATCTAGAAGGAGAGAAGGAAACAAAGAGAGAAAGATTGAAGAGAGTCAAGGAGAGAGAAGGAGACAGAGAGAGAGGGAGAGTGAGAGCGAACAGGGAAAGAGACAGAGAACAGAGAGACAGAGAAAAACAGAGAAAAGAGAGAGAGAGAGGGACAGAGAGAGAGGTGAGTAAGCAAGTGAGGTTTTACTCATCCTTGTTAGTGTTTACCTGAATTCTCTTTTTTCTGGCCAGAATTTATTTATTTATTTACTTATTTTTTTAATTTGAAACAAAAGAAAAGTAAGAAACCAAAGCAAACCAATTTCACAACCAGCCAATAGGAGAGTAACAATAATCAGCACATTCCATATTGTTTTATTCTGGGACAGAATTTAAAAGTAAAGCTTGAATTCCTGTAAAAATTACTCTGTTTCTTTTCTTTCTCTATTTTCCTGTAATGGCAAGCTAAGGTTTACACAGAATCTCAGTATCTACTGATTTAAAATCATTTTATAAAAAAAATTTTTCTTTTGGGATTGAGATTAATTTTGTGATAAATGATTCTAAATGATTGCTTTATTTTTGTAATTTTCCCTTGAATTTTGATTGTCTATCAAAGAAATACAAGAAAGAAATGAAAAAGAGCATGAGACACAATATAGTATCTAAATAAAATATAAGAAAACATGATTTTAGAAATAAGAACCAAAAAAGACAAGCAAAGCAAGTAAAATAACACCATGCTATCAGGATTAACTACCAGAATTTACTAAAATTAGAATATCATTCAAACATCTAGCCATATTTGATTAATTCCCAAGCAAAAAAATGTTTGATTACAGTAAACACATACTAAATTCATTCAAGTGGAAGTCAGATATAGCATACAAAGATTTAAAGATAATTGGTGCTTTCCTTCCTGAGGAGAACAGATAAAAGAATTTTTCTCTTATGCTTAAACCTCTGGGCTAGCTTCTACTTGCAATAAAAACATTCTCAAATCGAGAGCTTTAGTTAAAAAAGAGTATGCATTAATTTTTTTATAAAAATGATATGTCCAATACTTCATCACCAATCTTTCTGAGCACAAGGCTTGGTATTATATTTCCAATTACACTTTGAGGAAATAATACACATGTAGGTTTCAGAGTTTTTGTTTTACTTTTTTCTCTTTTATAGAGCATGTATACACTTTTACCTTTTTCTGTATGATACAGATTATGTAATAATTATATTTTGTTTAATTCAAGTCTAATGATAGCAATTACTAAATATATATTATTTCTATTTTAGGACTGCGAATTCCAAGATGAATGTATCCATAAAATAACATGATCTCTCTCAAAGGTAGTTAATACATACTGTCAATTATTAAGACTTGCATTCTGTAATAATTTTGATTCATATATTATGAGATCATAAACTATGTTTCCTATCCCTTTCTATTTCATAAAAAGAACTTGCAAAATAAGGCCTTAAGAGTCATAAATACTGACACATCGTGAAATGCCATGAAAAGGTAACCTTGAAGTCAAACCTACCCTGTATTTTTTTAGCTCTGCTTTCATCCTAAAATTCCCAGGAATGCAGGACAATTAAGAAAATATGGTTCCTGTTACAAAACATCAATCCCTGGAGCCTAAAATTCCCAAACTCTCAAATTCTAATTTAATCTTTATGTCATGTTCTAAAGCATTAATATTTTTAAGAAGCTCCCTTGGTAATACATAGAGAGGCACAAAAGTCACTTAATCCAAAGATTCAAGAAGAATAATAAATGTGCCATAAAGAGATGTCTACTTTTATACTTTATACTTTGCCATTAGTTTATTTACTATTAGCGGTTGTTTGACTCTTCCACTTTCATTAGAAACAGGCTTTTATTTGCTACTGCCTTCTGGATGGTTTCAGTTATATTGTCATCATGACTATCTTAGAACATCACACAATACGTTTTTATACTTGTCTGTAATCTACTTTTATTTTTGAGTATCGGCTTTAAAATCTTGCTTGTCTTCTTCCTTCAGACCCACTCCTTCACATCAGAAAGTCTCCTCTAGCTCTCTTATATATCCTCTGTGTCCGTCCATGTTTCTCTGTACTCAGTGCTACTATCTTAGAGCCAACATTATTTTGTCTGAACTGTTTCTACAACTTCCTTACTGGTCCCTGATTTCAGTTGCTCACAGTCACAATACGTTCTCTATACAGAGTCATCAAAAGAAAGCAGAGTCACATCATTCTCTGTTCTAAGATGTTACCATATCCTCTGATATCCTTCACAATCATTCCCTACACAGCTTTGAAATCTTTTTTTATTCTCACCATATTACGCATGCTCTAATGACATTAATTTTCATTCCACAGAAATCCATTAATTCATGGATGTTCTTGCTGACACCACTCTTTGAATCACATTTTCTTAATTCCTCTCCTTTCTTCTCATGGTCTATGTTTTCATGCCATCTCCTTCAAGCAGCCTCCTTTGACACTAAAATCTGGATGAACTTTCTCTTCAGAAGCTCTCACGGTGCTATGCCTCTCCTATTGAACCACGTACATAACACTTAGTTGTATTTCTACTTGTTTAGT